>CAUYON010019825.1:0-25657 GCA_963573935.1 Arctocebus calabarensis | reverse complement strand
CCTCACGCTGTCTCCCTGTGTCCCCAAAGGGAAGTTTCTGGGCAGATCCCGCCTGGCAGAGATGCCTGAAGTCCTCTCTCCCCAGTCTCACTGTGCCCATCCGCAAGGAAGCTGTTACTCGTCCGCCATCTTGCTCCGCCCCCCCAGAATTTCCTATTTTTTACCATGAACAGATTTTTTGTAAACTTGGTAATGCTGGAAAATCTTGTGAGTATCCTTTTAAATCCTTGTAAGCTTGGTAATGGTGGAAAACTTGTGAATATCCTTTTAAATAAAGGTATTTAAATAAAGAAGTGTAATTTTATTATGTTCTTCAGAAAGCAAGTAGTTTCTCATCTGATCTTACTCTACCTTTTCAAATGAATATCTTAGTTCCCTGTAACTCATGTAATTCAATCAGTTTGTGCTACTTACTATGTCGAGAATGTGACATATTCTCTCTGCTTGCCTGGTTATGGATCACACTTAATCCTGCAACTCTTCTTGAAATACTTGGATCTTGCAGACATACTTTTACTCATTCCTTAAGTTGCATCCTAGGTGTTAACTTTCTCCATCAGCCTCTTTTGCCTCTGTGATCTCCACAGCATCCAGTATGCCGTCTTTTTATGATATGTAAAACATGCATTAGGATCATTTGTTTGTGGTTATATACCTCTATGAAAAACTAAAAGCTCAATTAAAAATAAAAAATCCTTTTTTTTTTTTACTTTTTCTTTTTTACCTTGGTGCCTTCAATGCCCAGTATGTTGCCTAATATGTTTATGAAGTTGGATATAAGTTGCTTGGCATAGCAAATATGCTTATTTGATTAAATTGGGAATTCAGTGACTATTTAGTGCTACGAAATGAATTGCATACCACCTCCAACCCCCACAAAGTTCATTTGTTGAAGCTCTAAACCCCAATGGCATGGTATTTGGAGATAGGGCCTAATTTGGCTTAGATGGGGTCATGAGGGCAGAACTCTCATGATGAGATTAGTGCCCTTACTAGAAAGGACGCTAGTGAGCTTGCTTTTTCTTTTTATTTACCTCAGGAGGACACAGGGAGAAGATGGCTGTCTGCAAGTCCAGAAGAAGGCACTCAGAAGAGCCCAACCATGCTGGCACCCTTATTCAAACTTCCAACCTCCAGAAGTGTGAGAAAATAAACGCCTGTTATTTAAGCTACGTATTCTATGGTATTTTCTCATGAAAGTCTATCCCTACATTTTTATTAAAAAAAATCTTCTATTAATTCAATAACTTTAGTTTTCTGTCAGGAAATATACCAAATTCTGGGTAGCCACACACTCTAGTGTGTGTGTGTGTGTGTGTGTGTGTGCACGTGCGTGTGTTTTAATGGTGTAATCGTAACAATTCACATATCTCTTTAATTTCTCTCATTTATTTCCCCCTCCCTTTTATAGATTTTTTTTCTGCTATAACCCTTGATTTAGGTATTAAACCTAATAGAGAAAATAGTTTTCCTCAGTTTTGCCAATACAAGTTCAACCATTAATGTTTTTGGCATCAATAATGTATTCTGAGTACAGGTCAGGTTTTCATGATTGGTTGAAAGATTATCTCAGATTTCTCTCCTGTTACTCATGAGGAAGTCAGTGGGAGTTTACTGGGTGGTCCAGTAATATTTTCAATTGGAAAGAAAATTCTTCTTATTGTCTATGGACAATTAACTTATGCCCGAAGAACCAGGGTTGATTTACCTTTACCATACTCACTTTGTAGCACTAAAGACAGTATTAGTGGCCTTAGAATTCCTTAATTCATTCTGTGTAGATTATTTAATTAAATGATCCCCTGAGACAGAAATGCTGCAGGTTAACTATATATTGTGTGAGAAAGATTTCTTTTTTATTTGCTCTATATTTATTGCCCTTTAAATCCAGTGAGGGTCCCTTTGCTCTCATATTTTATACTATGGTGAGTAGGAGGGAGGGGTTAATAGTCATTTGACTCTGAAGGTTAGACTCAGCTCTTCACAAATAACTGGTCTCTTCCCAAAATACTGAGCTCATTCGTTTTGCGTTCTAGAATACAGAATCTGCCTCCTCTTCTCTCCCCGTTATTTTTATTATTTTCTTTACTTTTCCCTAGCGGTATCATAGGTTTAAGTAAATATCTTCCTAAAAACATTGGGAAATAATCATCCAGGAGGAGAAGGAATCCCTGGAGCTATGAAATAGATTCCACACAGGAAGTAGACATGATACCTTGTTAATCACCTCAGCTGTGCCTGGAATGAGTCAGCGGGAACAGGTGGAGTCAGTCAGGTGTTAGGATTTCCTGTTTGATTCCCATATGGGTGTTTTTGGAGATTCACTGCTGCATGACCTGTGAGTTCCATCAAGTGTATTGCCTAATGTATTGCTTCTCTTCATTCAGTTAAACCGACAACAACAACAAAAAGTGATGAGCAGAGGGATAGAATGGTGATTAAATTAAATAACTTCCCTTTCTAAAAAATAATTGAACATTCATGTGTGACCTATTGATAAGAATTCATATTCATAGAATGCTAGAGTGGAATATCATCCATATTCTTCCAATATTCTGAACATATTTTTGAAATGTTGGTTACTTATTTGTTGGGCTTTCTGAGATCCCAGAAAACAATCCATGGGCTTAACTCAATGACTTATAAAAAGTACTAGAAACAAGATAAAAGTAATCACATGGAAGAAAATTGCGTTGAATAAAAGAACCAATAGCCTTAGCTTATGCCTGTAAAGGCAATGCTCCACCAGAATGGTGGTAGTAATATTTAATGTGACTTAGCAGCTAAAATCCCATTCTCCAAGGCCAAATTCCCTGGGTTGAAAAGTCAGGTCCTACTTACATAATTTGGCAAATCACTTAACCTTTGTGTCACAGTTTTCTAATTCTAAAATGTTGACTTTATTATTGCATTATAGAATTGTGGGCTGCTTAAATATGTTAACTAAAGTAATATCTGACACAGATCAAAATCTATACTTCAATGAAGTTCCAAATACTGGTGTTTTTAAAGACAGTGATTTTGTGCACATTATCAATTGCTGCTTAATGAATGTCAATGGTTTCATACAACAATCCCAAAATGTCAATGGTTTCATACAACGATTTATTTTTTCTTACATATCTATAGTAGGCTGAGGATTCATTCCAATTCTCTCTGATGGGCTCCCACATATATTTATTTACTATTCTAGGGACTGATTGATCTCAGAGGCTGTTGGCATGGATAATTTGACACTGCCCCACCTGATCTCCACATGCTACCCCAGACTGGTCTGATATGTCAGCCTTCCAAAGGAAAAAGTAGAAATAGACAAGCAATTCTCTAGGCCTTTGCTTGCAGCCGCATATTTAAAGAAACTGCAAAGATACAGGGCAAGGGATGTGGACACAGTAATGAGTAAAGTTATCAGTGCTATCAGTCTACCACAGCTATGTAGACAATGCTTAGGGGTATGTTGGAACCATTGAAATGGTTCCATACTGTCCTTTGATACAACACAGATTGAGTTCCACTTCCTAGCCATGAACATACATTCATAAACTCACTTTGGCTTGGAACTTTGAGAAGTTGGGGGTAGGGGGAAGTAAAGTACAAAAGGAAAATGTATAAAAGATTGGTAGGGAGTTATTAAATCATTTTTTCATCTTGTTCAGAAGTAAAGACGTATAATTATCTAGAAAAAAATAGTTTCTCTCATATCACTTTTACACACCACCCTAATAATATGGATACCAGAATCACTAAACCCAATAAAAGCATAACAGTCACGTAATAATTTACCAAGACTGCCTCTTTGCATTACTCTAACTCATTAAATTTTTCAAATTGCTTTTAATAGTACCTTTGTGATTTTAAAAAGAGTCTAACTTCTAATGTCTCAGATGGTCAGAAGGCCATTATACTGTACTTGGTTTACCAATTATGCTAATAAGTGGATAAATGAGAGTATGGATGAACGGTTTTGTGGGATTCTGGAATTGTTATTTAAGTCACTTCTATTTGAGTTTACTCTGCTATAATATTTCTGATTTAAAACTCCAGAAGGCTGTGGTTTTTATGTGTATTATTAGGATGGCTTACATTTAGTTTTGATCTTTTTATAAGGATCTTTACTCACAGTACTTCACTCTATTTTACTTTTATTTTTAAAATGTTATATTTATTCAGTTATAAAACAACTGAGTTTAAGATTCTCTAATCATACCTTTCTCAGTTGTGCTCAAGCTAACGTTCCACCATCCTCTCTCGGTAGATGTGTCAGACTTCAACATATTGACTGTGAAGCACCATCTACTTGTACAATAACAAGGAGGAATCTGTTGGATTCTCCTTGAGCTGCACCTACAAACATATTGAGCAAGGTCGTTTAGCAGCGGGTTTCAGCCTTCAACTCTCCCATTCAGAAGCAATAACACCACATTGTCAAGATAAAGTGTTTAATTTCCAAATACTTTCATGATTCCCAGTCTTCTTGGCTACACATTTACACAAAATCTCCTTTACCATTTTGAATATAACTTTCAGTAAATCTGAAGCAGGGAAAAATAAAATGTTTAGAGACAAAAATAGACAAGGAAATATATATGAGTATACTTATGTATTCACATTTATGGTTTTAGGAGATGAGAAGTAAGGTTAAGATAAAATTGAAGTCTACCAAAATCTTCATTTTGAGTTAATGCCAAACTCCTTGGTCAAAGGTAACCAGTACCTTTGTTACCTGGTTTCTGGGAAGAACAATCTGGAAAAAGCCAGTGTTCAGTAACTAAAGGAATTATACCTTTGAGTTCCCACTACTTAAATTTAGGAAAGCAAGAGTGTAGTTTTAAAAGTAGTGTTCTAAATAAAATCATTTCTGTAGCCATAAGAGTGTCCCTTCTTTCTATACTGTGCTCAGATTTTGTACTTCATAACACACTATTTTGCCCACTGAAAAATAATTTAAAAACATTCTCATTCGAGGCTCAGTTTGTATGTTTTTAGAGATTATATCCAAACCTGGCACCCACTTAGCACTAACAGTTTCCTTTTCTCAACTCAATTCTCCCGAGAAAAACACAGTGGGGTCCTATCTGGGGTTCTACTTTGTCAGAGCCCAGGGATGCCATGTCTCTGAGTCCAATCCAGAGCCTCATCAGAGGTGGGACGCTAGGTCTCTGGCCCCAGCCCACGCAACTGGACTTGGGCCACTGCACCAGCTTACTCGGGGTAGGTCTCCTTCAGGTCTCAGGTGCTGAAGCACCTCAGAAGTCACAGTCAATATTAGTAGGAGCGAGCATCTCGGCAGCAATCTCAGCAGCAGTCTGTCAGTCTTAGTTTCCACAACAGCTTCTCCTGAGCTTCTCCAAGAAGTAATATACCACAGGTGTGGAGACTGCTATGCAAAAATGTCCGTGTTCTCGTCACATGCACTTGCATGCTCTCATGCTCTTTAATGAAAGACCAATGATGTTAAATGATGTTAAATCCCTTCTCCAATCCCTTACTGTCAAGGTATTTCTCATACGTGTCTCCTACAAAACACAAAGGACATTGGCTACAGTGGCAGTTGGAGCGAATGTGCTGATTGTAGCAGGAACTGTTACAACAGTGGGACCCTCATCTAGAACATTCCATTCTAAGGCAATTTCTGGAGAAAAATGGGCATTTCAGGGAAGACAATTAGTAGATAGGAACTAGGTGATAGCCACTATAAAACCAAAAAGAAACTATGCTAGTTAAAAAATGTTTCTTTTCTTCAGAAAATTTAATATGGCTATATTAATTTGTGTAGGTGCCTGCATATCTGTATGTTTGTATACTTACAGGGAGCAGACGCAGGTATAGGTCAAGAATATACACAAGGCCAGACAGTTAAGTTGGCCAACACATCCTAGTGAAAGTGCTGCATACCTCATTGCTGAATGTCACATGACCAGACGACCAATGGGAGTACTTGGAAGGTGACCATGCTGATGTTTGGCAATGAGGTAAGTAGCATTTCCTGGGGTTGTGTTTATAGACCTAATTGTCCAACTTCATATATATTGTCCCTGTGAGACTGCCTCCTCATCTGAATAAAAGAGGAATTTAAAGGACCCATCCTCTAAAGTTATTGTGCAGATTAAAGGAGTTACCACTTGAACTTGAGAGTTAACTCTAAATATGAATAGTATCTAAAAGTGTCTGGATATAGTAAATGTTCAATAAGTATTTGCTATTATAATTTGTATTGTTAATATCATTTTATCAAAATATATATATATGTTTGGAATTATAAAACAAATAAAATTAACATTTGATTCATATTTTAGTAAATAATTCAATTTCATAATCCCTTAAGTATTAATTTCACATAGAAATTTAAAACAGAATTTTGTGACACAAACATACCAGAAAATAGATCTGCATCTTGAAAACTGTATCAATAAAGGAAGATTTTTTTCCCTTGTGTAGAAATAATAATAAAATAATTCTTTGACTCATTTTGCATGCTTTCACTCCTCATATGTATAACCACATCACTGTCAGTAGTTCATCCATAAGTTAATTATGAAATTAACTATTTCATCTCACTTCTGAAGGATAGTATAAAAAAAATCTTTTGTAATTGTTGCATTTGTTAATTTTAAAAAGTATTGTTTTAATAGTAATTCGAAAAAGACACCTAAAGTTCTACCAGATGTCAGTTGAATCAGCGAAAGATAGGAGAGTTCAGTACTTATTGGGTACTGCAAGAAGAAAGTTAACAGGACTCCTATCCAGAAGAAATCTGGAGAAAACTGAAATTTATCCTTCTATAGACACATAATACAAAGGTAGCTGATTAGAAACTAGGCTGGAAGAATTCTGTGGCAGATCTTTAAAAGGTCAGCATTTCTTCAGAGTAAATGTTTTTCAAGGATCTGTTTGAAAGATAATACCACAAAGAAGACTAATTCTCAAATTGTGCAATAACAAGAACTACTTTTTTATGTACCTGAAAATCTTTCCCTTGGAATTTATGCCTGTACTTAAAATCATACATTTGTTAGTCAGAATTTGCACATTATCTTCAATTCACCTAGCTACTCTCCTAGATGTTGATAGAGGTTTACATTTTTATATCACATGGGCTTAATACCATCATACACAAAAGAGTTTTTTTTTAAAACTTCAGCCATAATTTGTATATATTCTTCCTTGTGCTAATAGTTCCAATCAATTTGTTTCAATTACCTTATCCCTCTCCCCACAACAGTACATGCAGAAACTATTACTCTAGAGAGAAAAGGCTAGTCTCCCACATAGGAATAGAAAATTTTGTATACATATATTTTGCTTCTTGCTATATCTACTTAGAAGCATGTTTCAGTCACCATAGCCACATAATACATTACCATGGGGGACTCCAAGATAACCACTCATACTCTTACTCAGGAATTTGTACAGGGAAGAATAGGGTGGCTTATTACTCTCTGCTCCATGATGCCTGAAGCCTTAGTGAGAAAATACAAAGAAGAAACACTGGAGGTGTCATCTGAAGTCTCACTCGTTCCTGTGACTGATGGATGGTCCATGCTGGCTGCCAGGGTGCTCCTTTTCTCTCCATATGGGAGTCTTTCAGTGTGAGCTAGTCTGGGTTTCTACACAACACGGTGTTTGGGCTCCAAGGATGAGTAACCTGGAGAGAAGTAGAAGCCAGATTGCTCTCTAGGACTTAACCTTAGAAGTCTCCATGTTATCACTGCTGGTGCACTCTATTTGTTGAGGCAACCACAAAGACTTGCTGGACTTCAAAGGAGGGAAAAAAGACTCCACCTTTCGAAGGGGGTATTGCAAGATTCTAGAAAGGCATATCAGACTGGAAAGAAATATTGCTATGGCTGAAAATTTAGATATTTAGGAAAAGTATGGCAGAGAATAGTTCTTTACATGTAATACCAGATTCTTATTATGAAGGTAGAGCCCAAGCATTATAACACTCCTGATATACACAATTTAACACTAACTACTTACTTACCAAGAACAAGACATTATATTCCATAATTTAGGAAATACAAAGAACTATTTAATAGTGGGAAAAGCACATACATGCATGGATACAATACAAAGTATTGAATTTAGGTGAGGTTGGGAAAGAGGAAGATTAACTATGTTTGGTAATGTGGAGGAAGTTTTATCATGACATGAAACTTGATGTGTAGACAGGTTTGTTTGGGAAAAGGAAAGAAAGAATATTTCTGCTAAAAAAAAAAGAACTTGAGGCCTGGTGACAAATTGAAAAGCAAAGATAAGTTCAAATAATGCACTGGTCTAAAGTTAGGAGAAGAAAGGAAATATTAGCAGGATAGTACAGTGGGTTGAGGGGACAGCTAAAAGATCTTGGAGGTTGTCACTGTGTAGGGGCTGGAGACCAACTAAAGTTAGTTCTGAGCAAGAAGAATTTTGCCTTAGGAAGGATTATCTTATAGAACTACATAATTAGGAGATACAAAGGAAGCATCAAGGAGGCAACTGGGGAGATATTGTTAAACATGAGACAAAGAGTAATGACAGACAGCATGAAAATAGATCCAGAGGTTACTGAAAGAGGTGTATATAGATGTAAGGGGCTTTTCCAAGGTAAAAATGACTGCACAAGATGTATAATTGAATTTATTGGCAAATGATTATATATTGAATTTAATCAAGAGAAAATTCTCTTTTAGAACCAGAGTCACCCAGAGGATAGCGAGGACAATTATAGCGAAAAGCACAGGAAACACGAACAGATTTGAAGAAATGAGGTCACTTTTAGGTGTGTGGAGTTTATAATGAGTTTATAGTATTGAATAGATTCTAGAACCGGGGATTTCTGGATCTTAGACAAGTCTGAACTTAGAGGTAAAGCAATATTAAGGAACCATGGTCATGAATGAGATTACCTAAAGAAAGGAAACAGAGTTTACAGGATTTGTTGAATGACTTAAAGAAGATGAAAAGAAGCAGAAAAAGGCAGCAATGGAGAGATATAGGAGAAAAATAAAAGGACAGGGCACCTTTTCAGCATTGGAGAAATCACTGGTGTCACAAGATTTTGGAGGTTACACACCCCATTTGCCTTCTTCCATAGTAGTAGTCTTATCCAGGATGATCCCCTCGCCCCCCACCAGAACATTTGGTATTATCTGGAGGCATTTTTGATTGTCATGACTGTGGGTGCTACTGGTAGCTTGAGGGGAGAGGCAAGGAATGGTGCTAAATAATCCACAAAGCATGGGATACACCTACAACAAACATTTATCTGCCCCAAGATTTTAATAGTGCCACAGTTAAGAAAACCTATTCTAGTGCCTGCTGAGCACAACCGACACTAAAAGTAAGATTTCTATCCCTTTCCAAATTCTCTTTTTTCAGAATTAGGAAGGGAGGGTTCACAGAAAATCACAATTTTTATGTTATGTCATAATTTCAAAAGCATATTCAAGACTAAATATTTCCCCCCTATGCTGAGTAGTAGCAACAGATCCTGTATGTTTCTAACACTAAATGTTGGTCTATTTAAGAATCATGAACTGGGCCATATTTTCCTTGTCTAATTCACCATGGATTTTTCAATGCACAGCTGGAAAGCTGAGCTGCTGTAGGTTTGTATGTTACAGGTTAATGTTCATTTTAAATGCATTAAAAAGTTACTTAAATACATCTTAAAAATCTGTTTGATAAGGTGTATGAATGAAATGTACAGACCTTAGCAAAATGGAATGTTTTAAAAATTTTGTTTTCTAAGGAAGTTATATTTTTAGAATATTTTTAGAATTGTGGAAAAAATACTTTGTGGAAGGAATGTTAAGTGACCCCCTCCCCCAAGTACATATCTTAAAAATAATTTCTGACAGGTAAGGTTCTCTGAACTGTCACCAATTTTTAAAGGATGCAATCTTTAAAAATTGCATCTGGTTCCATCTTCACATGACACAAATTTACTATCTATAATCAAATATCTTTCAGAGGATGTTGATTTATTTATGTAAAAGGCAAGATAATACAAAGCGGCATTGGGGAATTATTTCCCTTCTGCCCTGGGCCTTTGAATCATAAGCTACATCATTCTGCTCAGCTGTTGACTCTGGACAGAGTCCAGAACAGCACAGTACTGTGGAAGATGCCAGAAAGATATACCTCCCTGTAGCAAATGAAGTCAGAATTATCTTCCCTACAAGCTCAAGAGGATAACAGAGCGGTTTGCATTACAGTTGATAGGAACTTTGAGTGTTCGTCAGGGGCACTTTGAGTTCACAGGATGGCACATTGCTCTTCTAGCAACTGAAGGGAAGGAGGGCTCTTAGAGAACTCTCCTGCCCGTTTTTGCTCACTGAACCCGACTGTGTTTAAGCACAGAATCCTGACTTCTTCAATTAGCTTTGTTCAGTCATCCTCACTGAGAGAGTCAAGGATGACAAAGGAGGACAAAAACAGCTTCGTCCAAGGCACCAGGCCTGTCAGTACTAAACCACTGTTCAGATCTTCCTTCAGTAGCAGCCTGCTGTTTGAGATCACCAGGTAAGAAAACCGGTGTGCGTTTTGTTTTCTGCGGTGAGAGCAGCAGCGGCCTGCCATTTCCAGAACTTGCTCACGGGTTTCCACAGCCAGTGTCGGCGTCGTTGGCTTTGTTAGCTTCCCAGGGCTAGGGAAGTTGCCAGGTGCTGCAGCTGTGCAGAAGTCCGGAGGCTCAGTTTACAGGAGGGACTGGCCATGGAATTCTGAGGAAGTTTTACAATGGGGAAATGCTTGGCACTTTGGGAAGAAAGAATTTGTTCTTAGTTTTCTTGGCGGAGTTCCTCCATGACAATACCATGCCTGGAAAACAGTGACGACTAGGGGTCAATTCATTTTAAAACCATTTTATGGATATGTGTTCTTATCTGACCTGGAATAGTGAATTCATTGTTTACCCCTCTCTACATGAAAAGTGAAAAAGCCAGTTACCGATTTACCTGGTAAATAATCCAAGGAGGCTACCAACTGTGGTTGAGCCATGCTGATTCAGTTTGACCAATGAATAAATTAGTTAGTTAATTGATATAAATTCAAAAACAAATTAAAGATAGCTGTTTTGTGAGGTATCACAAAAATTAGTTGTATAAACACTGATTTTGATATAGAATAATGTTCTGGGAAGCCATTTTTTTTGTTGGTGATTATAAAATGTAGGTAGTGATTTAAAAGACATCTCTCCTGGAATTTTGGAATCTGTTTCAGTTTTAGGGGTTCACCACCCTTTTAAACCTTTATTAGTTGTGACATTGGCAAAAAATATGCTTGCGTATCTGAAACACCCTCGTATTTTTACCTGATCTCAAGGTCTCTTCTGACAAGGTAGTAAGCCCACATGGGCATTTGGCACATATCCTGTGTTTTATAAATGACAGTAATTCAAGCCCTTATTAATTTTTTCTCATAGAGCAAGAACAACACAAATAAGCTAGCATTCCATAAAGCTTTTAGTATTAATGTTTATAACAAGAATAATTTCTACTGTGACCCTCATACACAATCCCCACACATTCCCTTCTTCCAAGTAAATAAAAACTGTATTTGCTTTTCTGAAATAAAACTAATTACTCACAGATGCACAGATTATATATCAGATAACATATATAGGCATAGTCTTATTCTCTTATCTTTAAGGCACCTGTAAATTGAAGGACATTTGCAGTACTTGCTCTTTTTATTTAAATTATTTGTGATGTACGGTATTGCTGCAATTCTCAAAACTGGAATCTAATAACTCAAAGGACACACAATAAAGATGGAAATGGAAAAGCTAAAGATGGACAAAGCAAACACTTTGAAGCAAACCAATGACTCCACACAAGACAGTCTGTACTTCTTTCATTTCCCCTTAATCAAAACTCATGATAACTGTAGCTAATTTGAGGCTCCTCATTAATAAGAGATCTTCAGCTGAAAGAAACCTGGGAAAGATATAGTGTAATAGATAGTCACACTGAAGTGTGAGTCCACATTAAAACCAGCATAAAGCACAACATTCCCTAATAGCCAAAAAGGATATAATCCAAAATCTATTGTAAAGCAGTTACTGCGTATTTAAAAATCATTTTCTCCTCTAACATTATTGATTCATTATTTGGATCTACTATCTTTTGTATACTATGCTCACTATTAGGGATATAAAGGTACATGAGACATAATTCTTGCCCTCAAGAAATTCATGATCTTTTTAGTGGGATAAAAATATTAATGATGGAGAAAACTGCAAATATCAGAATCTCTCAGAATCTCAATATGGTGTTGAAGACAAAGAGAGGGAATTATATGATGTTTTCTTCTTTGGAGCTCTTATACCCTTAGAAAAGCTCCTAAACTTATGAAAACCTGAGTATTCTTGGATCTCTACTGGAAGACATGGATCTGTGAGCTAAATCCAAAAGCCAGGTGTGACCCAGGACACAGTGATGCAGCCTAGAGAAGCCCCGTGGAATGGAGAATACTGATAGAATAGTCTTCTCCAGAATCCTGACAGAAGAAGTCACAAAATGTCATTGGAGCTCTACAAAGAACCATGTAAGGGAGCAGGAGGATGATGTTTAAAAAGACTTCATAGAACCCAGAAGAGATGAGTCTCAGAGAAGTCTGCTAATGCCTGAGACTAGATTACTAGATTAGGCACTCTAAAGTAGAAAGCAGGAAGGGGGAAGTAAATGGCATATGGTGACTAGGCACTTACTATTTTTCCCAACAGGAAAAATTTGAGAAACAGGAGGCAGATTATAGGAGCCTGATGTACATTGTCAGACAACTTGAACTCTATCTCTCAGTCTGTAGAAGACACTAAACAATTTTAAACAAGGGATTGATTTGTTTTTATAGTGGGATTAGGCTTGCAGTTCAGTCCACAGAAGTTGTGTGTACCACAATACGCCTGAAGCCCAGGACTGGTGATGGTACATCAATCAAGGGAAGCAAGCAGACATCATGATTTCAACAAATCTCATCATCCCCCAAAGGTCTCAATAAGTTTCTGTCATCAGAGTCGTTCCAGCAGCTGTGTTGTGTAAACAACATGTCTATGGCAAACTATTTGGAGTTCAACAGTAGTGCTTCCTGCTCTTCAGTAGGATTGGGGTATTCAAATACACTCTCCCAGCACATTTTTGGTAGTAGAAATGGGAGTAGTTCCAGCAGTTTAAGAGTTTAAGACATAGCTACATTTTATCATGGCCTCGTGGATTTGGATGGTTCCAAATAAGGATCTTGGAAGTGAATTGTGAGATGCAGGAATTTCTGCCGGTAGCTCCCCTAGGCATTAAAAAAACAAACAAACAAAAAAAACATTATGTGAAAATCAAAAAGATTAAACTATGTTCTCTGCTATCTACCAGTACTTGAAGCATTATCATTGGTTTATTCCTAGGATTACATGTGTGCCCATGAATACTCATGTATATTTATATTTTTTCTACTAATATTAGGGGAACTGATAATAATTACAAGTCACATTATTTGTGGTCCCTTTCTGTACATATCATAAGAGTCACAGACAAAACTTCTTTTACGTAATCAAAAGCAGATTAACAATAACCAAAAAAGCGTATGATATTTATTTAATCAAAGTTTTATGTGACATGGAAGTTTCAGAAATGAAGACCTAGGGAAAATGACCTATTTTTATACTTAGGTGTGATGAACAATGGACAGCATTGAAGAAATTTGATTGGACTAACAGGTATAATCTAATGGAAACAATGAGGGGAAAATCATAGAAAGACCCATCTCTTCAGATTTTTCTTGGCCTCTCTGTGTAACATTCTTTCTCCCTGGGGTGGGGCAGAACATTTCTGGAAAAGGGTCCATCAGACAAGGTAGGTCAGAGAATTTCTTTATGGACAGCCTCTACACTGAAAAGTGACCATTCAGCTTCCAAGAGCCTTCCAGTCTCCTTCAGTTCAAAGTACTTTGAGGTCTGAGCCCTCCCCTGACACTCTCATTTCACTACGACGAGCTACCTTGAAGTTATAGCATTATATGCTAAGAGCTAAAATTTGTGTGTGTGTTTGTGTGTGTAATTTAACTTTTCTGTAGAATCACAGGACAGGACCCATGGGAAGCAATGGGATTTGAGTAAAGAAGGTGTTAAAAAGATGACTGGCTGCAGAGAGGGCTGATGGGGGTGTCAGTAGGTGGGGATGGGGGTGGCTACATTGGTATGCCTCCCATTCAAGCTCCCTTCTTAAGCCCTTGGGCAATGCCACTTCATTCTACTGTTATGGGTTAAAAATCAATTAATACAAAGGGGAACTGTATTCTTGCAGTAGCAACGCAGCAATCCTAGGAAGCTAAGCTTGCATGTATGTTTGTGCTGCTTTGTTTGTTCTAGCCTTCTTGCTGCAGGGGACAAACAATGGTCACAAGACAAATGATAGAGAAATTGCAAGATTAAACTAGATGAGGGACAATCAAGTCACCAGGGCCAGTGGGAACAGAGTGCATGCAGAATAAGTAACAAACACCCCAAGTTAACTAAAGGACTGTGTCCTATGAAAGAACCTATACTTCTCTCAAGAGGAGGATGGTTGTTTTTTGTTTTTTGTTTTTTGTTTTTTGTAGAGACAGAGTCTCACTTTATCGCCCTGGGTAGAGTGCCGTGGCGTCACACTGCTCACACCAACCTGCAGCTCTTGGGCTTAAGCGATTCTCTTGCCTCAGCCTCCCTAGTAGCTGGGAGTACAGGCGCCCGGTTATTTTTTTTTGTTTTGCAGTTCGGCCGAGGCCGGGCTTGAACCTGCCACCTTCGGTATATGGGGCCGGCGCCCTACTCGCTGAGCCACAGGAGCCGCCCAGGATGGTTGTTTTTTAAGATGAGAGTCTGATACCCTCCTATGTGCCAGCAAATTAATAGATTTTCCTTTCTTTTTTCCTCGACCCACTTGTTCTCATTTTTTATTCAACTTCAGAAACAGATATCCATCTCTTGGTAACAATACCATTCAAGAATTTTGTCTGTTTTGTTTTTGAGTCTCCACTTCTAGAACAAAGCTTAAGAAAGGATAGACATACCTTGCTTTGAGATTAAAAAGCCAATAGGAGGATGGAAGAGCCAGATGCAGGGACTCCACAGGCAACAGTTAACTTAGGAAACCAGCCAGAGGGTAGGTGAGCTGGCTCTTTTCCATTTAATCCCCTACTTCCTTCTCAGCCTCCCTCTGCCCTGCTGTGTGACTGTGAGTCTGGCTTCTGTGGTCTGCGTTCACGGGGTTTTCGTTATTATTGTACTGGGCTTTCAGTTTGGTTCAGTGAATTGGGGAAACATGGCAGGAACACAGGTAGGATGTGATGGATTGGAAAAGCGTTGCTTTTTTGTTTATTTTCCACGTAGATGTCTGGGGCCTGTGCTTGTAAGGCTCCAGTAACATTGTTGCCTCCATTTTCTACTTTAGAAGTGGGAATAGCAGTGTGTGCTCATTGTTTAGATGTATCAGAGTGCTTCAGACACCTCCAGCTGGTTGCCTTCAGTGAAACTGTTCTGAGTGTACCAAGTTATCTTAGTCTGTCTTTGCTGTTATTACAAAATGTCTGAGATTGTGTGATGGGTAAGGAGCAGAAATCTGTTTACTGACAGTTCTGGAGCCTGGCAGGTCTAAGATCAAGGTGCTGGAAGCTTCAGTTGCCTCTGAAGGATGCTGTCTGCTTCCAAGATGGGACCCCTTTGTGGAAGACTTTAGAGGGCAAAAACACTGACTCTACACAAGGCAGACACTGGGAAATCAAGACAGCTGAACCCTGTGTGAAGCCTCAGGGTTAATACCAATACCTTAATCCAATCCCATGTGGAGGAGCTCTCATACCTAATCACACTTGATGTTGTCTTATTGGCAACACCTGAACTTGGAGGTGGCACACTCAAACCATGGAGTGTATGTTTCTTGCTGGAGCACCGTCAGTAGAAGAGGGAATTCTGAATGGTGAGAAAAGGGAGGAGGAATATGTTACAGAGCCTCAGAAAAGAACTTCAAACCTGGTAGCAAACACTTCAATATGTTTATGGACAAAAAAATCAGAGTACTTTAATATTATGAACGGGTCTCCTAATGGACACAAGCTGTGCACAACCCCAAGTCTGCTCATTTATATAAAAAAAGTAGGAATATTTTTCTGGCTGTCTGAAGTTATGTCCCTGATTTGAAATCAATGAACCTAAGGAAGAGGAAAATGGGCAAATGGTGGGGAAGATGGAACTGGTGCTTTCCAACAAGCCTGCACTGCAGCCACCTTGACTCTAATTCTGAAAGCTTGGTGTGAAGACAGACCACAGGAAACACAATCAATACGAACAAAAGTGAGTGCTTCCTGATGATTAGCACATCTACAAAGCAAAAAAGAAAACAATTTAATAGCTCAAAAGCGGCTTAAAGCAAGGTATTAACATACCATAAAATGCATTGGCAGATAGAATGAAGGCAATGTTTTAAACCTTTCTGCACTTGACTGTCAGAGGCAATACTCAGCCCTCCTTGAAATATTTGGAGAAATCATTAACATTTGAAGCAAATTAAGGGCTTGATGTTCTTTTTACTATGTAAACACATGTCCTAAGATCTCAGGTTGGAATGTAAAAAACTGAAGATTTCCATTTACTTTGGATGTAAAAAACCAAAAGATTAACTTTGTGAATGATGTATACCTTTAATTCAATATCTACTTCTGACAGGTGTAAACTCTAGAAAACACTTCTGTTTTTTAGAAATAGTCATATAGAGATATATTTGTCAAAAAAGCAAATGAAGTACTATCTAGCCTCACACGTCTAAGACAAGTGCCTATAACCTTGTCATTGCTCATATATACAAAGTGGGGCCATATTTCATGTAAATTTGCATTATGGTGATTTGAAATAGTATAATATAAAATACCAATGAATTCTCAGTTTTCATGTAAAAATTGAAATATTGTAATTTTATTCCTATGGAAAATTAGTTTTAAATTTTCTGGATTTCAAATTATGTGAAGTCCTCAAGAAAGAACTTTTGCATAAAATATGACTGTACATAGTGTCTTGCTTTGCAGGACTAACTTATCTTTTTTCAGGCATGGGATAGGCAAGTTGTATGAGTTCAGGCAATATTTATAAATAGATTCTAAAATAGAAGACACCACAAACAAGTAATTTAGAAGCCACTTGCATTCAAAACTCATGGATCACTAGATGTTCAAATTCACTTAGCAATTTTACCAAGCTATGTTGAACGGCTGGAATAAATTAGATTGATGATTTGTAATAAATCTCTTCAAAAACAATTGTAAAGATTTTGTTCTGCATGAATGGAACTTATTTGCTCAATTGTTTGAAATATAGGTCTACTTTGATGAGACTTAGTTAAAACAGTGTACATAGGTGAGACAATCAGCATTTTTCAAGGTCAACATTTTGTTCTCAGGCCACAATCTTTGGCTCCAACTAGACATCTTCAAGCTCTGTGCCACTGGGTCAAAGGTTCGAGCATTTGGGTACCAAAGTAATCACAGTTTCAGTAAGTTCTTAACTTATAAACCAATTGTATTTCAGAATCAATTTTCGTCTTTAGAACTTAATTCTCATTTCCACCCACGAATATTGCTACATGTTTTGAGAAACCTTCACAGTGGTTCAGAAGGGCCTGTTTAACTCTTAAAAGGCCCGAGATTATTTGCACTGTAATTCATATTCCCAAGGCCTTGCAATCAAAAACAGGTGAGTGCTAATAAATACCCATTTAAAAAAATCCCTCAATAGTCTGCCCTTTCCATCTCTACGTGTGGAATGCATGGTACATTGAGAGTTTCTGCTGTGGCAACAAGTCTCCAACAGCTGCTTAAGGAGAAGTCAGATCATGTGTAGAATTTCAAAATAGAAAGTCTTTAGTTGACCTGGGGGCTCCTTTATATCCATGGGAGAGGACAGGGTCAAGAGAATGGATATTATGGAAAGATATGTGTAGAGCATTTCTTTTGGAGGACAGAGGATGGGATGTGAGCTCCCTTACATACTTACCCTCTGGGTGTATTGATGGGATGGTTCCTATTTCTCTCCATGTGCCAGCTGATAGGGCTTCAGTAAGACCATGCAAAGAGCAACAAGTATGATCCTTCAGTTAGGGACCGTAACTGAATTATATCTAGAAAAGTGTCATATCCTGTGGAATTGATGAGAGTATCAGTAAGGGAACTGCTCTTTAATTCAAAAACCAGGCAAAGGGCAGGGGTCTTAATTAGAATGAAGTGAAATAGAAAGTATACCTCCTCACTCACAATAGCCGCAAGCATGTTGGACAGTGTGGACATTGAACATATCCATCATTGAAGACATCTATATTGAATATCTCTCCTTGAGTCCCTCAACATTTAAAGTTTGGGGATCAGAAGGCAAAGATTTCCTAAGATGGACTCTGGTGATGATGTTAAATTGGGTACTCTCCAACTTCCATCCTTATTCTCTGAATTCCTTATGGAATTTATTTACTGAGAACAACGTAGAGAAAAAACTTATTAATTATGTCGTTATGCTGGCAGCTTCTGGGTGGTGTAAAATGTGTGAGGGCCATAGTCATATATCCATTACATACCTCCTTGTTGTTAAGTGCATTCCTTGCTAAAGCAACGTTATACATGTCCCAGTGTTAGTGGGGTCAAACACTGTCTAAGCCCTTGGTTAGTGGTGTTGGTTGAAACAGGAAAGGACAATTATGTGAGATGCACATCAAGATTAAATACTGGCCCTCTTGTAGCAGAAGGAGTTCTACTGTATTTACCCAAAGAGTAGACAGGTCCCTTCAAAGGATGGTGTTGTAATGAGGACTTACACTTTGTGTTGCTAGAATTTAGCCATTGTCTAGAGATCATCTTTGGTGCATTGGCTCAAAACTCCAAGTTTTGAGTCAATGCATGGCCTCTATTCCTACTATGTTTATGAGTCCATTATGTAGCCAGTGACAGAGGCTGGCTGACTTACTCTGCCTATGTTGTAATTTTATTTTATTTTATTATTTTAGTATTCTTCCTTTGAATGCCTCTGGTAAGCATTAATATGTAATATGAGGGTTTACATTTATGTCCACTCTCATAAGTTCATTGCTCTGCCTCTCTTGGGTCTTGCCACTAAACTTCCAGTGTTTCCCCTTCTAGGTGCCTGACTAACCAAAGCCAATGATTCTATATGTTTCCCCATCTTGAGACACTTCTTCCTTTCTACACAAAGCAGATGATTAGGTATACCATCTAACACTCTGTCAATGGGGGGGATTTTTGTACTACTTTGCTTAAGGCCTACTCCTATGTGGAAAAGTAGGGCACAACAACCCATTTTTAGTTTACATATATTTTTATTAGATCATAACTGTGTACATTACTGCATTTATGGGGTACAATGTGCTGTACAATCTAGAATGTTCACTCAAAGTTGTCAACATATCATTCTCCTCACTTATTCAGTTGTTGTGTTTAGACATTTATACTCTACTGTTAATATATTTGATATGTACACTTGCAATATACACAGTAGGTGAGGTCCTACCAATTGCCCTCCCTTCCCTCATCTCCCCCCTCTCCCCCTCGTCCTCCTCCTCTCTCCTTCTTTCTGGGCTATAATTGTGTTTCATCTTTTGTACAAAAGTGTGGGTGGTTATATATTGATTTCATAATAGTATTGAGTACATTGGGTATTTTTTTCCCATTCTCGAAATACTTTACTAAGAATATGATCCAGTTCCATCCATGTGAACATAAAAGAGGTGAATTCTCCATCATTTTTATGGCTACATAATATTCCATGGTGTATATAAACCACATAATAATCCATTCATGTGTCAATTGTCACTTGGGCTGCTTCTAAGACTTGGCAATTAACCCAATCCATCCTGAAATTATTTGATTGTCAGTCACTCAAAAGGGTGACCTACAGCCCCTACCAGTAGTCCTAGTGACTGGACCACGTAACAACCCCCCCCCCATCTAAACAAACACACAAAAAGATTAGAAAAATAAGATGGGCATAGTGGCACATGCCTGTATTTCTGGGTACTGGGGTGGCAAGGGCAGGTAGATTCCTCAAGCTTAGGAAGAGTGCACGGTTGCAGTGAACTATGATTGTGCCTGTGCCCTTCAGCCTGGGCAAAAAAGCAAGACCCTATCTCTAAAACAGAAAAAAAAAAAAAAAGAAAGAAAGAAAGAAAAAAAAGAAAAGCATGTCCCACCATATGTTCATAGGCATGAGTGGAATAAAAGCACAGGTGTGACGGAGTTTGCTGTGGGAGTCTGCGCCACCTACTCATATGGCTTATTTGTACCTTCTCTCCCTTGTGCTGGCTCCTGCTGGTCACAGTAACACATGATGGACTTCTGCAAGCCCATCTTGCCTTAGCATTTTAGCTCATCCTGTATAGTTCTGACCGTGTGCTCATGGGCTCTCTCTAAAATAGCTACTCAATCATATCCCAAGACAGCACAGCCTGGGGGAGGGGTTCAAATGGTGTATAGTTCTCCCCTACAGATGTCATGTGTCTTCTCAAGAACCCTGGGTCTTTAAGTTGTGATTCTCTTACTGGGAATTGTTATAAACACTACATAGTAATTTTAATAGTACCTTCAGGACTATAGGCCTGCCAGATTATATAGCCCAAGGAGCAAAATTGCTTACACTTTACCATGGAATTATTCAAGAGCTCTTTCCTGTCCTAAACCCAATTCAAATTTGGCTGCCCTCCATTTCCAGGTGAAAGGGTAAAAGAGTATTTCCAGCTGTCTATTGTACTGTGTTAGAACTCAAAATGGCCTACTAAGCCTTGCGCTTACTTCTCAATGGTGGAAGATTCAAGGTATAGTCATCTGTCCTTTGCTTTGTAGAGTATTTCCAGACATACCCAGTCAACTGAGATGGAGTTATTTATAAATAAAGGAGATTTATTTGGGTCGTGGTTCTGCAAGTTATACCAGAAGCATGGTGCCAGCATCTGCTTCTACTCAGGGCTTCTCCAGTCAAGGCAGAAGGTGACCAGGAAGCAGGCAGGTCACCTGTTGAGAGAAGAAACAAGAGAGAGAGGAGTCAATGCCAGGCTCTTGAAACAACCACCTCTCTCTTCAGCTAGTAGAGCAAGAATTCTCTCATTATTGGGGCAGCAAAGCCATCATGTGATCTGCACCCAAGACCCAAATTCCTCCCATTCAGCCTCACCTCCAAATTGCAGAAGAAATTTCAATGTGAGATTTAAAGAAGACAAGTATCTAAACTCTATCAGCCTCCAGTGTATTAACAGATTCTTGACTTTCCAGATACATTAACCTGGTACATTGTTATAGTGGATCAGGTGTAAAGTTAGATTAGGCCTAAATAAAAGCTTGAAAAAGTACACTGCTGCCATCCCACACAAATATGAGCTTCTTTTTATCCTCCTTTCTCATAGTAAAGGCAACAAATACATATGTCAGATCAATGGCACACACCTTATAGCACAGTCAGTTGGCTCTCGCAAAGCTATCACAGTCAGTCAACATGGCAGCGCATGTGGGGCCACTACTTGGGTACGTCTGCAGTAGTCAACTTCTTTTTGCTAGCTTTCACTTATGTGTGGATAAAGGGCAGATTTTTAAGTTAAATAATGACGTATTGGCCACTACCATTCCTGCATTCTTTGAGTTGTTAAAGGTGATGTTAATCTCTAACATTGCACCAAACATTCAATAATATTTTTGTTTTATTGTGTGGATTGATGGTGGGTGGCAGTTTCAGAGGCTTCCAGATCATTCACTTGGAACTAGGGGACCACCTCTCCTTGCTTTGGTGGCCAAAGAGCAGCTGAGATGGATGGAGGTGACTGTCTCCTCCTCTCCAGCCCTCACCCACCCAGTGGTAGAGGTGCTGACTGGCAGGGCCATGGCTTAGTATGGAAGCTGGTTACCACATGATTGACCTGTGTGCTTTGTCCTTTGACTCTTGAGAGTTGAGTAAGCCTCTGTGTGCTCTTGTTTTCCCTATTTTTCATCCTTCCCACCACCATAAAGCAGAGTCCAGGGTAGGTCCTTGCCCTCCTGCTTATCAGGCCAGAGGGCTCTGAGGAGATGAGTCTTTGGGGCTTCTACCACATGCTGCCCACCTGACTGACTGCCCCTCAAACAGCAGAGAAAAGCACACTTGTGTTCAAATGCACTTTTCTGCTTGCAATGCCACTGTCAGTATCTTATCCATTCATTTCCTTTATCCTGGTCTTGGTTTTAGGAACGTTATGTCTTTTACATATTTTCATTATGTTAAACTGATAATATGTTAAAAGCAAAAAAAGAAACAGAAAAACAGAGAGAATCATTACTATATAAACTTTCCATGCCATAGGGTGGTAAGGGCTTTCCTCATTTGGAGTCTGAGCTCTTCTTTTGTCAACCAGTGGTCAGTGAGCTGGTAGGCTTCTGGCCTTGCCTGATATATCCACTTTAGCATTTTCACTTCTCTGAGACTTTTGATTCTGTACCCCCCACTGCACCCCTGCTGTATATGGTCCATTGCTTTTTCCAAGCCTCTAAGAAACATCCTGGTAACATATTAGCATCATCTCTCTGAGTCCTTGCCAGGAGGAGTGCTCTTATATAGATAAACTCTCCCTTATCCAACTTTGTATTCCATCCCCCTTAATCTAGCACTCTCAATATCCAGTCCCACACAGACCCTCTGGCTGTTGTCTGTACATAGTGGCAAAAACCTGCAGTTCTCAGCTTTTCCCAGCATTTCCTTGGATAGTATATTATTATTGGTCTGTTGGCCAAGAGAAAAGGTGGAATATTAAAAAGGCCATTTTGCAATGCAAAGGAGAGGTAGACGATACATTGTCTTCACAAAGAGAAGAGGGCTAGATTTTAACAGGAATACTTAGCAATTTTTGCAGGTCTGGAATATGTAGGAAAATATAAAATTTCATAATTCTTGTGTGCACTAACCCAGATGTAACAATTCTGAGTCTCAGAGTCCCAGTCATTTAAACCAGTGCTCTTATCTTGGTATAGCAGATGTCTTGTGGTTACGAATTCCACCTTCTCTGAATATTCGCCACCCACATTAGTAAGTGCTGGACTTGATGCTCTGGCTCTCAGGACAGATAACTCTTAATCTTTGTATGATGCCATGGAACTTCTTTTTATATTCACACTTTTTTACATTGTTAATAATCGCTCTCACTCTACCATTATTTTTATCAAGTGCTCCTAGCAAACATCCTCTAATTCCAAAGTCCTCACAATTAATACTTCTGTTTCTCTAAAACACCTGAGTTATTACACTGGCCATTGCCCTTCCTCCTGAGTTGTGTAAGCTCTATTCATCATCAAAGGAAGTTTTTAATAATTGCAACCTGTAACATGTCAGTTGTTATCAGTATTCTACCTGCCTCTAGTGATGGGGTTCTCAAGGACAATAAGCCAGGGGTACTGCAGCTGCTAAATCCCGTGTTAGAATATCACTGTCTTAGGTTAATTTTTCTGGAAAAATACTTCAAGATTAAGATTTAGAAACAGGAATTTTGCTGGGGCTGTTCTGAGGAAAATGTATAAGCGAGTGGGCTGGGCATGGTGGCTCACTCTTGTATTTCTAACACTCTCAGAGGTTCAGGTGGATGAATTACTTGAGCTCAGGAGTTTGAGAACAGCCCAAGCAAGAGTGATACCCCATCTCTACTAAAAATAGAAAAATTAGGCAATCATTGCAGTGGGCTCCAGTAGTCCCAGCTACATGGAAGGTTGAAGGAAGAGAACTGCTTGAGCCCAGAAATCTGAGGTTGCTATGAGCTATGATGATGCCATAGCACTCTACCCAGGGCAACAGAGTAATTCAAGTCACACAGAGACACCCCCCCAAAAAATTAAGAAAGAAAACAAAAGGGAGGGGGAGGAGATGGGAGGAGAGGGGAGGAGAGGAGAGGAGGAGAGAGGAGAGGAGAGGAGAGCAGAGGAGAAGTGGAAGGGAGGAGAGGGGAGAGGAGGGGAGAGGAGGGGAGAAGAGGAGAGGAGAGGAAGAGAGGAGAGGAGAGGAGCCCTACACCCATGCTTGCCAGGCTTCTGCAAGTCCGCCGTCTGCTAGAAACTCTGCCAGTGACTGCCAGGCCTCTGCAGGTCTGCCCCCAGCCAGGAACTCCCCCCGGCGACCATGCAGGCCTCTGCCTGGCACCCACAGGGCCCATGCAGGTCCGCCCCTGGTGAGTAAATCCCCTGATGACCGTGAGGCTCTGCGCCCAAGCTTGTAGGGCTTCCGCAGGCCTGCCAACCACCAGGTCTCTGCAGGGTGGCCAAGGCCAGAAATGCTCCCGGCAACTGCCTGGCCCTATGCCCGTAATTGACGGGCTTCCGCAGGTCCGCAATCTGCTAGAGACTCTGCTGGTGACTGCCAGGCCTCTGTAGGTCTGCCCCCAGCCAGGAACTCCCCCCGCAACCACACAGGCCTCTGTCTGGCATCCACAGGGCCCCTGCAGGCCACCCCTGGTGAGTAAACCCTCTGGTGACCGTGCAGCCCCGTGCCTGAACTTGCAGGGCTTGCGCAGGCCTGCCTTCTGCTAGTAACTTCAACTGCAACCACCAGGCCTCTGTAGGCCCACCCCGGGCAAGGAACTCCACAGGCGACAACTTGGCCCTGCACCCCATGCTTGCCAGACTTCTGCAGGCCCGCCATCTGCTACAGACTCTGCCAGCAACTTCCAGGCCTCCTCAGGTCTGCCCCCAGCCAGGAACTCCCTCAGCGATTGCACAGGTCTCCTCCTGGCAACCCACCTGGCCCCTGCAGGTTTGCCCCTGGTCAGGGACAGTACCAGCGATGCGCGGGCCTCTACCTGGTACCCACCGGGTCTCCGCAGGCCAGCGTTCTGCCAGGGACTCCCCTGGTGACTGCTAGTCCTCTGCAAGACTGCCCCTAGCCAGGAACTCCCCCAGCGACCGCCTGGCCCTGCATCCCACACTTGCCGGGCTTCTGTAGGTCTGCTTACTGACAGGGACTCCACCCAGGACCAGCAGGCCGCCGGCCAGGGTCACTCCTGGCAACTGCCTGAGCCTCCACCTTGCACCCACGGGGACTCCACAGGCCAACCTTCTTCCAGGGACCCCACCGGGGACTGCTAGGCCTCTCTGCAGGCCCAACGCCACCCAAAAACTTCCTGGACAACCGCATGGCCCTGAACCCACCACTTGAAGGGCCAGAAGCAATGGTGAAAAACAACAATGGGGCAGAATCAATGGAAAAACTCTGGAAATATGAATAATCAGAAGAGACCAACCCCTCCAAGTAACAACAAAGCAGACACAGTATAAGAACTCCTGCATAGGCAAATGAATGAGATGTCTGAAATCGAATTCAGAATCTGGATTGCAAATAAGATCAGCAGAATGGAGGAAAAGATGGAATTAGAATTTCAAGCAGTAATTCAAAAGATGAGCCAAAAGATGTCTCAAGAATTCAATGAATTCAAAGACAAAATGACCAAAGATTTTGACACACTGAGATAAGAAGTTGCAGCCCTTAAAGATCTGAGAAATTCAGTAGAATCCCTCCGTAACAGAATGGAACAAGCAGAAGAAAGGATTTCTGACATGGAAGACAAAGCTTTTGAATGCTCTCAAACCTCCAAAGAGCAAGAGAAATGGAAGGCAAAAATAGATCACTCTCTCAGAGAGCTCTCGGATAACTTGAAGA
>CAUYON010019820.1:0-29762 GCA_963573935.1 Arctocebus calabarensis | reverse complement strand
GCTGTCTCCCTGTGTCCCCAAAGGGAAGTTTCTGGGCAGATCCTGCCTGGCAGAGATGCCTGAAGTCCTCTCTCCCCAGTCTCACTGTGCCCAGCCGCAAGGAAGCTGTTACTCGTCCGCCATCTTGCTCCGCCCTCCAATAGTCACAACCTTAACACCAACCTTAACACTTTCATCCATTTGGTAATTAGAGTAGGTGCTCACGAAGTGCTATCTATGGGGATTATTTTGACTACTCTTGCTTTTTAATTGTATTAGGATTATTTATGAATGCTTATTATCTCTCTCCTATTTGTTTGTTCATTTATTCCCACGGTCTTCCTCTTCCTCAAAGAGTCCTTCATGGGCTATGTGCTGTCCGGGCAGTTGGAGAAATATTGGGGAGAAATCAGCCCCAGCTCCTGCCTGCCTAGAGACTTGTTTCTCTACTCCCTTCCCCTTTGTGCTTCTCTTTCTTCCTCTCCTCTTTTTCTCTGACTCAGAGTTCACCCCCAGTATACATTTAACGGATTTTGACATTGAATAATATCAGGGTGCCTTCTGTGAGCTGGGACATGAGGACACAGGAGTGAACAACAGCCCAGCAGTAATTTTCACTTGGGGATTTGACGGTGTGGCCTCTGCCTATAGGTTGTGAGTGGGCCTCCAGAAGCCCACACCGTCTCTTTCAAGTTCCACTGCCCTCTTTGTCCCCAGCAACTCCTACAAAGCTCTCTTGGCCATTCTTTTTTTTTTTTTTATTGTTGGGGGTTCATTGAGGGTACAAGAAACCGTGTTACACTGATTGCATTTGTTAGGTACTCTTGGGCATTCTTGTCTGTGCCAGGACTGGGGCTGCCTGATTCTGCAGGAGTCTTTGGGGATAGAGCAGGGACCTGGCTTCCTGGGCCCCAGCCTCCAATCAGCCTCTTCCTCAGGCATGTCAGGGCTCTGCTCCCTGTTCTCACAGGAAAGGTCAGAGTTGATGGACAAGGCTGCCTTCTTCACCACACTGACCGGGACTGCGCGCCTCACAGGTGCAGTTCTGCAGAAAGAGACCAAGGGGGTCCCTGGGGGAGGCAGCTGTGGATTACACTGTGCCAATAAATAAATGGGATTTCTCAGGTGAAAGCAAGGCCTGGTTTACCAGAAAGACTGAGGGACTTTGTGGAAGGTTTACCTGAAAGCAAGGCCTGGCGTACCAGAAAGGGGAGACCTTGTGGAAGATTCCAGCTCAGCCTCGAACATGCTACTTGATTCAGGAGAAATTCCTGGCCTCTGGTATCACTCCCCCATCTGTGATGTCTGATTCTTACAACATCCTCACTATTTGGCCTATGTGTAGTACCTGGAGATGTATTCATTCTCTCTTTTTAAAATGACTCACTTTAAATTTACTTTATAAGAAAAATGTACATAATATTTTTACCATATATATCATGAGTGAAAAGACAGTATCAATGGCTATACATAGAAGACAGACATAAAAACAAATAGGAGGAAAACAAACCCAGGATGCTAAATTCTATGCAGATGCTTTTGTGTTCTGGAACATGAGTCTGATTTGTTATATGGTAAAATGGCACATTTTAGAGAGGTGTTATAGGCACACAAATACCAGATGGAGACTTTCATGTGAGTTGATCAGAAGGGTGGGAAGAGGATGCAGAGGGGAAGTAGCTCCCTGTTATGTGAACTGATATTATTCAATGTTATATCTGGGTACCACGTGAAAACCGGTCTTGACGCGCATCAGTCATACTCGTTTCAAAAGCCTCCATGATTCAAAGTTCCTTCCTGTTCAGACATTCCAGGATTTTTTTTTTTTAAGAGTCTCACTTTGTCACCTTTTGTAGAGTGTCATGGCATCACAGCTCACAGCAACCTCAAACTCTTGGGCTCAAGCAAGTCTCTTGCCTCAGCCTCACAGGTAGCTGGGACTATAAGCACCCACCACATTGCCTGGCTATTTTTTAAAAGACGAAGTCTTGCTCTGGCTCAGGCTGGTCTCAAACCTGTGAGCTCAGGCAATATACCCACTGTGGCCTCCCAGAGTGCTAGGATTATAGGCATGAACCACCGGGACATTCTAAGATTCTTGAATACCCAGATGAACTGCTTTATTTATTTATTTGTTTTTAATACTAACCACCACCTGTGAGCTGTGGCATTGCTTTTTTAACATGACTTGATTAAGGCCTCACTAGAGCTAGGCTGAGGCCGTGGCACTCTGGCCCAGTAGACAGAGTGAGATTCTATCTACAAAAAAAGAAAAACCCCGTAGCTTGGTGGTTTGAGGTCTGGACCGTACATGGATGTGGCAAAATTTGACCCATCCATCTTTTTTTTTTTTTAATGGTGAACAATTCTTATATTTTATTTTATTTATTTCAAATTGTTATGAGGGTACAATTTTTAGATTACATTGTTCTCACTTCCAGGGTAAACTTCCAGTTGTAAAGGAGCCCCTCACCCTGGGGGCTCACAATGTGCACAGTAGGTCAGCTCCCACCACATGCCCTCCCTCCTTCTGCCAACTGTCTTCCCCTCCCCCTCCCACTTCCCCTGTCCCCATACTAGACTACGTTTGTGTTCTTTTGCTCATAGGTGCATGTAATTGTTTCATATTAGTTTTCATATTGGCTTCATATTAGTATTGAGTGCACTGAATATTTATTTTTCCATTCTTGTGATACTTTACTAAGAAGAGTGTGTTTCAGCTCCATCCGGGTAAATGTAAAAGTTTTGCCTGTGTTACAGAAACTTGGTGATCGGGGCATTGTCTTATGTGAGCAGTGTGTGTTTCCAGAGGAGCAAAACTGGGTGGTGATGATATTTCATAAGCGCACACATCCACTCAACATCCTAATCATTGCATAACTCTGTGAAGTGATGTTCAAGTGAAACCCCCTTGAAGTTTCACAAATCACCATGTTATGCCCCAGAAAATGCCTATATGCTGTCAAGTCACAGCTTGAGCTCACCTGTCTTTTCCACATAGCGCATCCCTCTTCCCATGCTTTTTTCCCAGAGGAAACACAGCCCTTTAAATTACAATCTGCTTATCAAACTTTCTGGATGCAGTAATTAGTCAATATGAGTTGAAACAGATATTTTAAGATGTTAAAATTAGAGTATTCCTGTGTTAGAGATTTGGATGAGTTTCCAAAGCTGGGAGCAATAGAGGCCAAGGGTTCCTATATTCTAAAATGAGGTGCTAGACTATTTTGGTGGGACTTTGGTAGTCCTCTGAATTGAATTTTCCAATACTGGCCTGTTTCTAGCCTCCAAACTATGGGGAAAAGGCTAAAGATTCATTTTGGGTTGAAGAGAGTAGAGGGCGAATAAACTAAAGAATAAAGGCATCTTTAGGCTTGGTGCCTATAGCTTAGTGGCTAGGGTGCCAGCCTCATACACCGGAGCTGGCAGGTTCAAATCCAGCCTGGGCCTACCAAACAACAATGAAAACTACAACCAAAAATTACCTGGGCATTGTGGCGGGTGCCTGTAGTCCCAGCTACTTGGGAGGCTGAGGCAAGAGAATCACTTGAGCCCAAGAGTTTGAGGTTGCTGTGAGTTGTGACTTCACAACACCCTGCCAAAGGTGACATAGTGAGACTCTGTCTTAAAATAAATAAATAAAAAAAGTGTCTTTAAAAGAACATGTGTGTGTATGTGTGTCTGTATGGTGGACTTAAAGACATCTACTTGTAAAGGTTGACTTATATCCCTTGAAACTTAAGGAACAGAGTAACTGTTACCTGTTTGCATATCTAAAGCATTCAAAGCCAATGTTCTGGCTGGAAGCAGATTATAAGACAAGGTTGACTGGAAGCAGTTTGCATTCCTGAGTCTCACTAAAGGTTGCCTCTGAGTCACCCAGCCGTGAGAGGCAGAGGCTGGGGGTCATCCTCAAAGATGTACCCTATGCAAGGGTAATCTGGCGATATAAGATTGTCCTTATAGAAGTGTGGGCTTCCAGATGCCAGGACCTGGGGACACAGGAGTTGAAAAAGTTTGTTTCATGGGGCAATGCTAAAAAACAAAACAAGTTTTTAGTCAATCCTTATTCCCACCTTCAATCCCAGGTAACTATTAATGTACTTCCTGTCTCTATAAAATTGCCTTTTTCTTTTTTTGCATTTTATGTAAGTAGGATCTCGTAGCAGTGGCCTTTTGTGGCTGGTTTCTTCCACTGTGCATGCTTTTTGAGGTTCATCCATGTTGTAGCACGTATTAGTATTTTGTTCCTGTTTATCATTCCGTGTATTCTATTGCATGGATGGAACTGTGGACGGGGACTTTGTCGAAGTCCCCGAGGTGGTCCTAAAGTGTAGAGCAGGTTGAGAGTCATTAACTAAACCATTCCATTATGAATAAGAACCTTTGAGATGCTCAGCTAAACATGGTTAAGTTTCTCCTGGTTTCTTAAAAAAAACGGAACCAACAAATCACCCCCATGCAGTGAGATGCTCCTTCCTTTCAATCTTCCTTCCTGATAAACTTCTTGATCAGTGTCTACAGTTCCTCATCTCTTATCCACTCCTCGACGTACTAGCTGCCACCCACCTTCTCACCTGCCCACTGCTCTGAAACTGCTCAAGTCCAGAGAGATGTCTTTGTCATCCTTGACCTTAGCTTTGGGAGCATTTGTCCAGTTAATTGCTTCCTCTTTCTTGAAACTTGGACGTTATGACATCACAACTTTACAGTTTTCTTCTAAACTCCAGTTTCTTTTTTATAAATGTATTATTGTTAGTTTTAGAGAAAGTGTCTTGCTGTTTTACCCAGGCTGGAGTACATTGGCACCATCATAGCTCACTGTAACCTTGAACTCCTGGGCTGAAGCAATCCTCCTGCCTTAGCCTTCAGAGTAGTTGGAACGACAAGCACACATTATTATGCCTGGCTAATTTTAAACTATTTTGTAAAGAAAAGGTCTCACTATGTTGCCTAGGATGGTTGTTTTAAACTCTTGGCCTCAAGCTATCTTCCTGATTCAGCATCCGAAAGTACTGAGATTACAGGTGTGAGCTACTGTATCTGCCTTGAATATATTATCTGTATTAGTTTTCTGCTGCTATGTAACAAATTACCACACATTTAGTGGTTTAAAAAAACATACATTTATGATCTTAGTTTGTGTGGGTCGGGAATGCATGTACAGCTTACTTGGGTCCTCTACTAGGGTCTGAGAAGGCTGCAGTCAAGAAGTTAGGTGGACTGTGTTGTCATCTGGAGTCTTGGCTGGGGCAACTTTCAGTCCCAAGCTCAATCATGTTGCTGCGAGAATTTGTTTCCTTATAGTTATGTGACTGAGGGCTCATGCTTCTTGCTGGGTGTCTTAGGTCCTAGAGGCCACCCACAGGTCCCTGCCACCTGGCCCTCTCAGGGCATGGCTGCAGCTTATTTCTCAAATCCTTCAAGAGATACTTGCTCTAGTCTGTTAAAGCAGACAGTAGAGTGATCAGGGGAGTGACGTCACATCCCCTTTGCCATATGGCGTGACCTAATCTCAGGAAAGACATCCACCACTTTTGCCATATTCCATTGGTTAGAATCAAGTTACAGGTTCCATCAGTCCTCAAGGTGTGGGAAATATATAAAACCATGACTCACTGGGGCTCAGTGTATATCTGCCACATTCTTATAAAATATCGTAAGCCATAGGAAAAATAGAACACTTAACTATATAGTATCTTGGCATTTTGCCTTTTGTTTTCTAAAGTAATGAAGCTTCTCAGAGTTGCAGTCCTTTGGGTCTCTGTTCCTTTCTTTTTTAAAAATTCAGATTAATATGAGAGTATGAATGATTCAGTTACATTGTTTATTTTTCAAAGGTAACACTCAACTTGTAGTTGAGCCCTTTATCCCGGGAGTGTGTTGTAGACTGTTACAGTGTGACCATTTGGGAGAGTTTACCAATCCCCCTGCCTCCTTCCCTTCCCCCGTTCTCTCCTCTCCTTCCCCAGCTTGAATATACTTGCATTTTTCTCTCATATGGGTGTGTAGCATGTTTTTTTTTTTTCTATTGGTTTCCTGATAGTATTGAGTACATGGGATACTTGTGTTTCCATTCTTGTGATACTTTGCTAAGAAAAATGTGTTTAAGTTTCATTCAGGTAAATACAAAAGATGTAAAATCTGCATCTTTTTATGGTTGAATAGTATTCCATGGAATACATATACCGTTCCTGGGTTGAGGGGCCCCTGAGTTCGTTCTACCTCTTAGCTATTGTGAATTGAGCTGCAATAAACCTTCTAGTTCAAATGTCCGTGATAAATGATTCTTTTCTTCTAGGTAACTACCTAGTAATGGGATTGCAGGATCCAATGGAAGGTCTACATTTAGTTCTTTGAAGATTCTCCATACTTCTTTCCATAGAGGCCATATTACTTTGCAATCCCACCAGCAGTGTAAAAGTGTTCCTTTCTCTCCACATCCACGCCAGCACTTATAGTTGAGATTTTGTGATGTGGACTATTTTCTCTGGAGTTAGATGATAACTCAGGGTGGTTTTGCCCTTCTTTTTTTTTTTTTTTTTTTGTAGAGACAGAGTTTCACTTTATCGCCCTGGGTAGAGTACCGTGGCGTCACACTGCTCACAGCAACCTCCAGCTCTTGGGCTTAAGCGATTCTCTTGCTTCAGCCTCCCTAGTAGTTGGGACTACAGGCGCCTGCCACAGCGCCCGGCTATTTTTTTGTTTTTTGCAGTTCGGCCGAGGCCGGGCTTGAACCTGCCACCTTCGGTATATGGGGCCGGCGCCCTACTCGCTGAGCCACAGGAGCTGCCCTGCCCTTCTTATTTTCTCCTTTTTATCCAAGCAGTAATCACTATACAAAATTGGAATTTAGCATCTCCATTCATATTTTTATGTTCTGTATAAATGTAGGTATAGAAGTATGCAGGGAAAGTTTATACAAACGGAATCATAGCATACATAGACTTCAATTTTCAATTTTCAACTTTCCCTTTTTGATGTTTATCCAACCCGGGTGACACATGTGGCTTTAGTTCATTAATTTACTTTGTGGTACAATATTGCACTTACTTATTAACTCTCCTGCTTCCATTTTTTTTGTGCTTATGCAAGAATGATGCAATAAATTGTTGCTTTACCCATCTCTTTGTGCACATGTGGGAGAAAATTTTCTATTTCCATATACCTGGGAATAGAATGACTTGGTTGTAAGGAAATACTTCACTGTGTTTTCTCTACACATCTCAGTTTCTCTTCATAGTGGTTTTGTGTCCATTTTCACCCCCACCAAAGGCCCTTGTTTTTTCCATATCTACCCAACCTTTGGGGTTGTCTCCTTCTTTGAATGATTGTCAATTTGATAGTTGTGAAAATTGTTGATGTTTGTTTCAGTGTTCCTATTCCTGATTTTTTGTTGAACTAGGACATGCTTTTTATTTTCATTAACCATCCAGGCTTCCTATTCTAGGAACTGCCTATTCATAGTCATAACCTTTCTCTATTTTTCTAAATGTGTGTCAAGGTGACCTGACCTGTCAGAGGTACCTCTTCCCACCTATGCTTGGAATGGGCACCATTCTGTCCCCTTGCTGGCCTTTTCATGGGGCCTTTGTCAGGAGTGGCAACAATGAATCTGGGGTTCTTCATAATCAGACGACATCAACAGGAGGACATGAGACAAGGGAGGAGGGACGGGGCACTCCGTGTGGAGATGATGTCGAGCAGACTGAGAATTTACAAAGTGCCCACAAAGACTCCCAGAAATGTGGAAGGGGGGACCTTTGTGAACACACAGAGGCAAGACATCAAAATGCCAGGACATATGGTTAATGGCACATTTTCAGAGTAGCTCTTTCTGTGTTCCTAGGATGAGGGACATATTTGGATTATCACACGTGTTAGGATTTCTGGACTGTGGAATAGTATGTACTGATATCAATTCATTACTTTTATAACTCTGGCTGTATCTATATAAACTAAAAGGAAAAGTTAATCTTCTAAAGACAATGCTGCCTCCCCAGACAGGTCTCTCTATGACAAGGTTTCCTTATACCCCCTGAATTCATTTCTGTGTTTCCTTCATGTCTCAGAGGACTGGCTTTGGGCTCTGCAAACACCAGGCACTTAGGAATTACCTGGAACCCATGGATGGGAAAGTTTTGTGGTGAGCTGGAGCAGAGCTGCTATCGTCATTGTCTTTCCACATCATCTGGATCCCTGATCAGGTCTTTTTCTGGTAAGGACCAGACTCCAAAAGCAATAGCAGTCAATAATCCTGAAGCTTTGTGATAACCAGGTACTTCAGAGTGGCTTTCAATCTTTAATTACTTAGGTCATTGATTAAAACAACAGCAGCAACAATAAACTGCTTTTGAGACCTGAGCCTCCATCCGTCTTTCCATCCCATTCATCCATTTATTTATGTTTATCCCAAAACCACTTAATGAGTACAATGACTAAGTACTTGTCTAAAAGATCTGAAGGAGAAAAGATTTTTGTTTTCTCCTGAGTGATGTAAGCTTATCTCAGGTTTCAACGCCCTCCTTTTAATACTTATTCATAAATCATCTGGAGGAAATACCTTTTGTTTTATGAAGTATATGTATGTTTTCTGATAACAAAATTGATGTATACCCATTGAAAAACATTCATCAGATCAGGTGCATGCATATTTATAATTTAGATGTGAAATCACCGTATCTTTTACTCTCCCATGTTAACGTTTGGGGATACTTTTCAGACACACACACACATGCACACACTTATGCTCCCCTGCAGTTTAAAAAAACCAAGATAGCTAGAAGGTTGAGGCAGGTGGATTGCGTGAGTTCAGGAGTTTGAGACTACCCTGAGCAAGAGCAAGACACCATCTCTAAAAATTAACCTGGCCTTTTGGTGGGTGCCTATAGTCCCAGCTACCGGGGAGGTTGAGGCAAGAGGATCACTTGAGCCCAAGAGTGTAAGGTTGCTGTGAGCTGTGATGCCATGGCACTGTACCAAGGGCAACAAAATAGGACTCTGTCTCAAAACAAACAAACAAACAAACAAACAAATAAAAAACAAAAACAACCAAAAAGATAACATTAAACTATATGTGTTATTTTTCACTTCAAAATATAATGTACATGGGGCGGTGCCTGTGGCTCAGTGAGTAGGGCGCTGGCCCCATATACTGAGGGTGGCAGGTTCAAACCTGGCTCCGGCCAAACTCCAGCAAAAAAATATCTGAGTGTTGTGGTGGGTCCCTGTGGTCCCAGCTACTCGGGAAGCTGAGGCAAGAGAATCACCTAAGCCCAGGAGCTGGAGGTTGCTGTGAGCTGTGACGGCACAGCACTCTACTGAGGGTGACAAATTGAGACTCTGTCTCAACAACAACAACAACTATATATATATATATGTATATAAAATGTACATATCATAACTATGGGTACATACAGGTCAAATCCATTATTTTTAAATTGATGCCTGATATTCCATTTTGTGGAAGTATAATAGCTTACTTAAACCTACGGTGCATCTTAGCAGGGTACTGGGGAAACTTATTAAATGTAGAGTATCAATGTCTTTATATAGTGATCAAGAAAATGCCATGAAGGCTATCTGTAACAGTACGATCAAAACATTCCTGAATGTATATGAATCGTGCCCTCTGATTGCACCAATGTACAGAATTATGATTCAATAAAATTATAAAAAAAAAGATCATTAGAGAAATAAAAATAAAAACATTTTACAAAATAACTGATGAGACTGTCTTTAAAACAATAAAGATGATTAAAAACAATGAATGATGGAGAAACTGTCACAGACCAGATGAGGCTAAGAAGATGTGATAACTAAATGCTATGTGGGATCCTGGACTAGATTCTGAAATAAAGAAATGACATGATTGTTGAAACTGGTGAAATCCAAATGTATGTGGTATTTAGTTAATGGTAAAATACTAACTTTGATCTCATAATTTTGACAAGTGTCTCACGAGTGCGGAGGGATGATTTTTATTCTTTTTGCCACTTTCCTTTAAATCTAACATTATTCCAAAATAAAAAGTTCAGTTAAAATAAAAGAAAGTTATGAAACCCATATATAATCACATAGATATTCATAAGAATGATAAAACACAAATATAGTCCAGAAAGAAGGAAGGGGAGGGAGGGTGAAGGGAGGGGAATGGCAAATGGAGGAAGGGTACTGGGTGGGACTTCACCTAATGTGCACAATGCAAGGGTACAATTCAAAGCAACTAAGGGTATATTATAAATGTCTTACCACAAAAAATAAGTAAGTGAGGTGATGGTTATGTTAATTAGTTGACTTAAATATTCTATATGGTATATCAAATCATCACATTGTACCCCATAAATGCATACAGTTATGGTTTAATAAAATTTTTAGAAAGAAAGCTATTGAAGTGTATTACTATGAGACACAGGTTATTAGGTCAAAGAATATTGCCAAAGATAAAAACCTCATTTCTTATTCACAAAAGAGACATTGAATTGAGAGGACATGACAATCTTCAGTAGTCCTTTGCACATAAATAGAGTTGCACAATGTCTGGACCAAAACATGTTAGAAATTAAAGGAGAAATAGACAAATTCACAATTATATTAAAATATATCAACACCACTAACTTAATAATTGATGTAACAGGTAGGCAGGAAATGAACAATTATGTAGAAGATTTTCATAACACAGCCAAACAACATTACAAAGAATGAATCACTTTTTTGAAAATCACCTTTCACCTTAATTACAGAACAAAATAGCTAGTGCTGAAGATGCAAAGAGCCGGTACAGGAAAGACCTGAGTATTGAGACCTGAGAATTTAGCTTTACAAGAACCCCAGAGAGAAATTCATACAGTCTCCATGGCATCTTAGTAACAATGACTGATCCAACTAATGTTTAAAATGCATCAGGTAAGAACAAGGTTGCTTTGTCTTCAGCAGTGGGGTAAAGAACTAAGAATGGGTTGCTTCTCCCTGCCATCTAGAAGAGGACCCTGCACATGAAGACCAGGATGGGTTCCTTCATAAGAATACACCCAAATGGGAGAATTTACAACAGCAGGAAGGAGTTTCAAGTTACTACCAAATATAGAACCTATGGTGGATATCGTCCGCTTTAGGAAGCCAGATGAAAAACAGAGCCCCTGAAACAGACTGTAGTTGCGAATCTTTCCAGTGGGGCAATGTCCAGAAAAATTATGAAAGCACTCCACAAGAGAAAGAGTTCCTTGTATATATCATGCATGTTCAGAGGAAATCAACACCATAATAGTATCTATCAAGGAAATTGTTCATGCCTTTTGTTCTTCACTGACTCACCCATATTTTCTCTGATCACAAAATCATCCCTTTTGTCATGTGTTTTGCTGCACTTATTACCAGATACTGAGAATAATTATCCGACCTTTCAATAGATTCAGATGAGTCTCGTTCTTAATACAAAAAAATTATACCACCCCTTTCCATAGTGCCATCATGGAATTCTATGCTTTTTATGTTAATTATAATGAAATAAATCTGGAAATAGTGACACCCCATGGTATTTGGGTATTTATGTTCTGTCCCATAGATACTGAGAGAAAATAGCAGTTAGTAGTTCCACAAGTGTGTGAGGCTTTATTGATTGTTTTGGGGAAAAAAAAGACAGATGAAATCTATTAAATATTTGTATAATTATGTAGTAATTACTCAGGCCCATAGTTGCACAGCAGAGTACATTTATGGAAAACAAATCCTTGAACATAATTACAATGAAAGATCCATCAGGCTATTTTACCCAAGGGCATGGATGACAACATTCTGAAAGGAGATCATTATACACAAATACACATATATACACACATACATATAAACTCACACATACACGTACATATTTACACACCTATATACCTATACACACATGATATAGGGATACAGCTGTTAATGCTATCGTGCAACCTTACTCAATATGGTAATCAGAAAGATATGAGGTCTGACAATTAAGTTTAAGAACTCATCCTAGGAAAAAAAATGCACATACTTCCTTGTTGAATATGACTACGATCACCTTTGGAGGACTCCCCTTGAGAAGCTATGCACCAATGCCAGCACCTGGTCCATCTGTCAAAGCAATATGGAACTCTTTTTCTGGAGTGGCCATCAGAGTGGTTGTCATATTGTACTCGGTGTCCTAAATGTTAACAAAATGTCTTCCTTTCAATATTTCTTTTAACTTCTGTTAAAATGTTACTGGGGGTCAGATTAGGTGTGTAAGGTGGGTGTTCTAATACAGTAGTTGTTTACTGACTAAAAACATCTTCACAAACAGTGTTGTGTGAGCTGCTACACAGTCATAATGCAAAAGCTACACCTTTATCAAGTCGAGATTTTCAGTGAAGATTTTCCTGTTTTTCTATCAGTGTTTACTTGTTCTGCTAAGCTTCTCACAGTTAGCCAATGATAATGATGCACAGTTCAATGAATTTTTGCCATGTTTTCATCAGTTTTACTTGCTACTGGCTGCCCTGACCGCTCTTCAACAGTGACACTTTCTCTTCCCTCCGATAAACACTTAATCCTTTCATACACTGACAATGTCTTCATGGCATTATCCTCATGAACATGGACTAACATGCCCCTGATTTCACTTCCACTCTTGCCAAGTGTAACAAGAAACTTAATGCTGTTCATTGCTCTAATTCAAACTCTGACATTCATGGGATGGCACAAAAATCACCGAACAACAATAATGAACACCACTCAGCAAGATACCACCACACATCCACACAAACACAGCCATGAGCCCCTGATATACCAAGGTTATGAAACTTCATGGAGGTGTTTGTACAGTGCTGCCACCGTAAGCACACAGTGGCAAGTCTGTGAAATTAACTGTCAGAACTCGTATGATTAACTCTAAAGACTGTAGGTTTTATTGTCTAATAAAATACCAGGAAAACAATCCATAGTGCTTCAAACTTACTCTTTCAAACTTCTTATTTTAAGAAATTTTATTTATAATTAAAGTAGTATTTTTTTGCATTACATTCCAAACTACTTATTATTCTTTTTTTTTCTATTTTATAACAGCTTTATTGAAGTATAATTGTTATATAAAAATCTGCACGTATTTAATGTACATATTTTGGTGATTTTGTACTTATTATCCTTTATAAAAAATTATTTTTAAGGTTCATGATTACAGAGAGTATTTGTACATTATTATTTTAGGAAAAAGTGACATGAAAAGGGAGTGACTGAACCCAGATTCATGTCTCACCCTTAGCACTAAATATTAAAATTTCCCATAAATTAGCAAGCATTAGACCTTTACTTCATCTATAAAGATCTTTGATGAAATTAATTTTTTGTCCCTCTATTCCTGAAATGTCACAATTAAAAGTGTATTCATAAATATAGTTTTTCCAAGCTCATCTCTGTAATAACTTTTCATTGATATATTTAAAAAGATAATAACAAGAGAAAGTAGTGCAAAAATCCTAATCTCCTATGATAATATGATGAGAAAATAGGCTGCTGATTCACAGCTTCTCCTAAGAAATTTGTCAAAATACTAGATTTTCTTGTCTATGTTCATCTATGAGAGCTCATACTAACTCCTAATTAATTGAATCATGAACTTCAAAACACTCACAAGTGAATCGTTACAGACTTCATGAAAATGCTGTTTCTCATGGCTCTGACATTTTTTCACACTTCCAACACTCAGAGGTTTGTTTCCTCTTAGAGACTCACCGAGCGGGATAAGAGTGAGTGGCTGTCATGGCCTCCCTCCCTGTGTTGGCTGTTACTTCAGATCACATTCTCCTTCCGCCTCACCTGTGCTTTAGCCACACTGTTGTTCAGTTCGTTGATCCTTTGCAGCGTGTTCCTACCTTGGGGCTTTGCTATTGCTTAACTTCTACACTAAATCTTTGCACTGGCAACTCCTCCTTATCATTCAAGTGTCAAGTTACTTCTTGCCTCTTTAAAGAGTATTTTCTTATTGTACAATATAAAGACAGCTCCTGCCACCCCAATCATGTCTATCCTTCTTATACTGCCTTATTTTGCCCACAAAAATCCTTCTTGTTGGCTCAGCGCTGGTGGCTCAATGGGTTAAGGCACCAGCCATGTACATCTGAGCTGGCCGGTTCGAATCCAGCCCGGGCCCGCCAAACAACAATGACGGCTGCAACCAAAAAATGGCCGGACGTTGTGGTGGGCGCCTGTAGCCCCAGCCACTTGGAAGGCGGAGGCAGGAGATTCACTTAAGCCCGGAAATTGGAGATTGCTGTGAGCTGTGATGTCCCAGCTGTCTATCCAGGGTGACAGCTTGAGACTCTGTCTCAAAAAAAAAAAAAAAAATCCTTCTTATCTATAAATATTTCTTTTCCTTTTTTCTTTACTTATTTACCATATCTCTCTTAATCTCTGTACTTTAGTTGCCCTATGTATAGATAATAGCTACATGTAGCCATTTAAATTTAAATTAAATAAAATTACCAATATAGCTTCTTGGTCATATTAATCACATTATAGAAAAGTAAGACCTGTCTGACTTACATCTAAGTGTTTGTTTGGCTACCACACAAGCCAGCACAGCTTATTTCAGTTAGTTCTAATAGATATTGCTACCATGTTATATAAATTTCAAGAGTCAAAATCTTTGCTGATTTTTTTTCACAATTGTTTGTCTAAAATCTAGAAGAGTTCCAGGTACACAGCAAGTACTACACTAGTATTTGTTGATTAGGTTGCTAAGTAAAAGCCAGCGCATTTTAGCTTCCTCCAATAATACATACAAAACACACACACTGCACACACTGAAATCATTTGCAAATGAATAAACAGCAAAAGAACACAAGACCTATTAAAAATATGAAAGATATTGCAGTTTTTAGGTAAACATTTAAATTCAGACAACTCCATTTATGGTTATATTGCTCTCTTTCACCTTCATTCTTTCTCAAAGAGACATATGTAAGGAAACAAGACACAAGTATAGAAAACGTCCCTTTTATATACGCTAAAGATAAAAGATGCTGCAACCATAAAAGTAGAGAAAGCAGCGATGAAGAAAAATCAGTTTAAGATAAAGAGTAATTACATGAAAATGAAAAACATGATTGGTAAGTGCAAGTCCTTGATTGAAACAGTAAACAGTAGACCGATTAGTACCCAGAACTGAACTGAAGGAGAACACATTTTCCTATAACTCTTAAAAAAAAAAAAGAATGGAGAGGGGCTGGAAGTTAAAATTGTGTAAGTTAAGAATACATCCATAAGATTCTCTCTATATAAAAGGCAACACATAGATGATAGAATGAAATAAGGGTGATAATTTAAAATGCTAATAATAGTAAAATAAAACTATCTTGCCAACCTAAGTTTTCAAGATGGAGTTTCAGATATAAATAAATTGAAGATAAATAAGTTTAAAAAATCATATTTCAAGGAAAGAGGTAAAATTGTTCTAAAACGTATACCCCTCCACCCTAAACCAACACACCCCAAAAGATTTTAATAAAAAAGGTTTAAGAATTTTCTGTCACAATGAATAGCAGAATGAGTGGAGTAACATTGAAAGAGGTTTCCTTTCTGGTAGAAGGAGATCAAAGAAGTAAATCCTAAGAACTAATGAAAAAAATTCTATGTTTTACATTCACCCAATTATAATCATTTAGAATTCAAACTAAGGTGAATGTTTTCTTTTACTCAATCTGAGACTTCCAGAAAAAGTGGGTTGTCTATTCTATTAAAAGAACCAAGATAAATCAAAAATCAGTGGCAATTGCATAGATTTCACTCCTGCCGGGTTGATGAGGAACAAGTGGGTATGTATTGATCCATGTCCCAGATCAGTCAGAATTCTAACTTATCACAGAGGGTAAAGAAATTAAGGCCTTTAATCGTTTTTATCGAAGAGTAGTCTCTTGAGATATTTTCAGAACTGGTATTAATGGTTCTTTCCACTCAACTTTCATGTAAGAAATTTGAGCACATATAACAAGTCTTATCTCTGAATAGCCACCAGATTGTGGTATTCGACCCTGCCTGTAAATGGAGTTTCAAATATTCAATGGAAGAACTTATACTCCCTTACAATCTTTATTAAAGGAGGCTGTCATACATCAAGATTCCCGTGTAGCGAGATCAATTGTTTAATCTTCCAATTAGGCAATCACAAAAGTGAGAGGAAGATTAACTGAAAACATTGAGAAAAAAAATAAGCAGAACAGAAACTGCCTTATCTCCTTGTGCATTTTTAAGGAAAATGTAGTGTTACTTCCCTAAGAAGAATTCCAGAGGTAGAGTGATTAAATTGATGGCTGAAATATTTGGTCATGAACTCAGACTCTTTCTGTTCTGCCATTCTTTAACTACAACTTCAGGCCAACTCCTCTGACAGTACTAAAATTCCTGCCTCAGCTACAGGCATCATTTGCTAATAACACAGCATCCATTGCAGAAAAAGTGACTATGTCTTCCTACATGTATCCCTTTTGGTGAGTGTGGAAATCTTTTCCAGAAGCATTCATCAGCTTTCTCTTTCATCTAATTGATTGGAATCATGTTATTTAACAATTGCTATAACAATCACTGGCAAGGGAGATGAGATTGCCAAGATGGACTCCAACTAATGAGAATTTAAGTCTCAGCCAGAAATAGTCACTCAAAGCTGATTACTGTAAAATTATGTGATCTAATTAATAAGAAAGAAAGAGAGAGTGTTAAATAGGCAATGGATAGTGTTGTTGGACTGCTCAACCCCTAAAACTAGTTTACAAAACTAAATGGCATTTTTAGCAAAAAGCCACATATACAAATGGAGTGTCTTGAAAATCTATTGTGTTGTTGCTCAGTAATTACTGGTTCGATTTCATCTCTGCCAGTTGGATGTTGATAAACAATAGCCGGGCCATAGTTTTGGCCTTCTCTGACTGTAACAACATATGGCAGCACTACAGGGCATGGAGGACAGGAAATTGCTATTTATAGACTCAAATAGAGAGACAGGTAGCAATGCCAGAAACCAGTAGGTCCCTGGAGCTGAGACGGCCTCTACTTTTCTGACAGATGGCATTGCACAGAACAAAACCAACCTATTGGTCCTGAGAGACTTAGTTCTGACTAGGTTCACTAGATGCAGTAGTATATTTTGAAATTGAAATAGGGTTTCTGGAGAGCAGAATTTATGTTTCAGAGAGTACTATTCTCCCAGCAACATACTGGCTAAATTGTGTAGTATAAGAATTGGAGTAAAGATTTTTTATGTTAAAATGACATCAAATTATTAAGTAAAGTGCTATGTGTGTATGTGTATTTATGTATATGAACTTGTGCATGTACGTGTGTTTATGCATATGTGTATATATGCATAGGTCTTTTATATGAGCTGAAGAACTATTCCAGGACAGAAAGTCCTTCAGTGTGGTGTCTACAAACCCCAGTGAAGTCCTGTAGCTTTACATCTCGTTAATAACAAGCTCCCATGTATAAAAAGGTAGCTCTTGACTTCTTTTCATGAAAGTATTTGCATGATGTGTCTCATCTCATACATAATTTTTTACATAAGGTACAAATGAAAACTACATTGTCATATTTATGTGAAGAACTTATAACTATAACCATTTATATTTTAGTTAGGCATGTTTTTAATTAACCCAAAGTACATTTTCCCAAAAAATTAATCAAATTTAGTAACATAATATGAAATAAAAGACCTTACCAAGTTAGAGTACAAAAGACTAAGTTTTTGGAAAATTTGCTCACCTGAAAAAAGACTTAGTTTAGGGAATGCACTTTTCTATTATTATAAGTATAAAATGAAAGCTTAATCTTCAAAAATTAATATCCAATGTTAATGAAAGAGTAACTGAATAGCCAGATGTTGTAGAAGGCACCTGTAGTCCCAGCTACTCCAGAAAGCTGAGGCAAAAGGATCACTTGAACCCAAGAGTCTGAGGTTGCTATGAGATATCATGCCACAACACTCTGCCCAGGGTGACAAAATGAGACTCTGCCTCCAAAAAGAAAAAAAAAAAGAAAGAAAAAGAGTAACTATGAAGTTTAAAATAATGTGCTTTTTGGGTGTTGCCTGTGGCTCAAGGAGTAGGGCACCAGCCCCATGTACTAGAGGTGGTGGGTTCAAATCCGGCCCGGCAAAAAAATAAAGAAAGAAATAGAAAATAAAATAAAATAAAATAATGTGCTTTTGATTTCTAAATTCTTTTTTTTTTCCTCTGTCTTATGCAAAAGAGTAAATGCTATTGATAGTGTGTGGGACCATTTACCTTTAGATCTTTTATGTACTTCATGAATGCAAGAAGTCATTTGGGACTTTGGGACAAGAAAAAATGAGACATTTAAAAGAGTAGAAATGATAGCAATACATAGAAAAATGGTCCACTATTCAGTGTATATACCCTAAATAAGTAACAGTAATTTGGCAATAGGCTCATTTAATAAACTGAGGGTTTATCACTATTAGTTTCTTGTAAATGAAAAAAATATTAAAAATGCATCAAGCAGAACACTTAAGAACATTAAAAAGAGCAATTCATCTGAAATAATACAAATAATCTCATGCTAAAATATTATGCATATTGTAGTATATTTATAATTGTAATAATTTAAGTATCTTATAATGCAAAATAATTTAATTTGCTGTCTCTAAGAAATAAAAACAACTAAGAATATTATGAAAAAATAGATCAAATGTTGCAAATGATTATTTGGCTTACTTATCATGTTATTCTGCATACATAATTATGTTTTAGAAGAGCTAGTAAACACTAAATACTTGGACTTGCTGTGTTATTTTTTTGTTGTTGAAATAGTCTCAATAATTGTGCCCATAGATTGTTTTTAAAAATAACCTCCAAAAACACTGGCTGTGTTGAACTCATCACCTGCAAAAGAGTGGTTTAAATGTAATGAGAATGTGATATATGAGCAGGGAGGAATCTTATTAATTAATGTTGGCTTTTAAAACGTGGTATATGTATCAATTTCCATATTAGCAAAATGATGTTAGGATTATGTTCATGCAATTTTAATAGGATTTTGATTTAGTGTTAAGTCAACACATATTTATTAAATACTATGTATTTAGAACCCAAATTTATATCCATAAGCAGTACAATTTGTGGTACATATGTGATTAAAGATGCAACTTTGCTATTCACTTATTCCCTTTACCTGGAGGAGTGGGAATGGTGCTTTTAGGAAGGAAAAAAAAATGTTGGAGACACAGTCTACTCTCCTTATGATACCTGATAAGAAAAAAAAAAGTCTTAGAAAAGAAAGCTAATCTATGGAATACTTATGACAATGGAACTACTTATGGTGAACTTACCTGAAATCCACGGCTCCTTGAAAAATAAGAAAAAATTATGCAGGTGTCTGCAGGCAACATGGAGATGTTTTTATGACCTAAGGCTCCTTCATGTGAATGAGGTGACTATGTCACTCCTAGAACCCCAGCCTGGAACTGATGCATCTGATATGAATGAAAAGTATCACAGAACCAACGTGAGGATCCTTGAGTTCTAATTGTCTCTTGGTTAAATTATTAGTAAAGTTTGATAAGAACTCTGAATAATAATAGCTCTGACTCTTGTCAGGACTTGACTCTCTTTTCTAATTATCTTACTTTGCACTTAGACAATCTAAAATTCCAACCAAAACCTCCCAGAAAATGCATTAACAATATGAATATTTCATGTGTTAACTATAGTTGTTCTGATTAAACTATCTTGTTAAATTTCAACCTGTGGTTATGAAATTTTCATCTTAACCTACCAATATTAATAAGTAGGCAACATAGCATTGCAGAGGAAAGTGAAGACTGTAGCATCAGATAGGTTGAGTTCACATCCAGATTCATCTTAAAAAAAAAAAATTCGTTTATTTTGGCTTCAGTTTTCATTTTCGGGAAATGGATATACACTTAGAAGTAGAACAGTGTTTCTCACCCTTTTTTAGATCACGGCACACTTCCGTGGCATACTTAAATTATTTTGATTTAAAAAAAAAGAATAAAGTAAAGAATATACTTACTATGCTTTGAACTGTCAAAAATAATTTAATTAACGATCTTTAAAAATTTTCATGGCACACTAGTTGAAAATCACTGAACCAGAACCTCACATATTTGTTCTGAAATTTTAATATAACACATCATATAAAAAGCAGATAAAATAGTGTTATAAATTCTAAATATCTTTTAATTTAATTATCTAAGAACATAACCTGAAATGGTTGCTTTTAGAAATATATTAAAAGAAATGTGTTATTAATATCTGATAGACAAGGTATTGGTATATATACAATATTATACATATCCAAAACTTTTATATAACTATTAATTTCTCATCAATTTATTATGGGATAAATCAAATATATTTGAGTTTGTTTTGTTTCTTTTTACTCATGTTTTTATTTGTATGTTTCATGCTAGGCTAAGCCCACAATTATTAGGGACTGTAGCAGAGAGCTATCTAAAAACATGCAGGTGTCATGTTTCCTTCTGTGGTACAGATTTGTTACTAGGAAGCAGATGCCTATCCAGGGAATACATTTTCTAGAACTTTTAGTATAATGTAATCGTGATTCCTAATAGAAAGAAAGAAAGGATTTGTCCCTTTGCAACCACAGTATTCAAACGTACCTTATTCCATCCCAACTTTTAATATGACCTGACTAGAAGCTAAGAATTCCAAGTCCCACCTATGTCACAGAGCTGCAAATAGGAGAAACACAGGACCCTGAACCACAGAATGAAATGCTACCTACCAAGCCCTTTTTTTCATACCATTATACCTACAGCAAAAGAATTTTTTTCTATTTTCCGTTGTGTAATTTTGTGGTGCTATATCTATTCTTATTGTGATAAGTTCTGAGTATTGCTAGGTTATCTGTTCCTATGGTTAGCATTACTGTCTGTAGTACAAATTAAAACTTTTAATTGGAGTCAAGTAGTGTATTTTTGTTATTGGATTTGTGATGTCTCCGAAAACATTTAATATAATTGGGATGGGATTTTTTAGAATGCTTGATAAAGGACATTGGAATATAAGGCCAGGTAAGTCAGGCACCCAGTGATTACTTGGCCCATTGAAAACACTCATCTATGTCTTCTGGACTGAAAGGCAAGTGGACATAGACATTTTTTTGACAGATCCAATTTAACCAAAAACATATGAATTTGATAATGTTCTTCTGTATTTTTACTGACATCTTAATATCTGTTTTCTGTTTAATCACATATCTAGATTGAGCCCTGCAATTGCAGATGCTTAGAAGACCATTTGCCATCATGACATTATCACCCCTGTTCCATATCTTACACTTGGCTAGAGAGATTTAGCTATAAAGGGAACCAGATAGTTTATCTCAGTACCCTTACTGCAATTAACAAGTATATCATAGCATGAACAAATATCATCACTAGTTAAAGATAAAGGAAGGACAATCTGTAGATACTGTTTGGATAAGTCAAACAATGTTTACTTCTCTAAGATACAGAAGAAAGTCAGTGAAACTTCAGAATATGACATTGCTTCATGGCCTGTAAGTGGGGCAAAACTCTCCAGCCCCAGAAGTAAAGTAACAACCATGCAGTGCTTGATGGCAATTTTAATTAATTAGAGTTATATTTAAATTTTTGCAAACATAACTGTTTTCTTCCATATAAGGCTTGTTAGAGCAGTATTTGTGTGAACTTTTTTGAGATACCTAGAGAAGTCCACTAAAGAAAGATCCTTTAAGAGTAACTCATTGTGCCATAAAGCTGACATTCAAAGGCTCAGATGGAACAACAGATAAGATAGATCAAAGGACCTTAGGTCCTTCCATTTCATCCAATTCAAGTAAAGGAAGAAGAGAAGAGTAGAGTGAAAGAACACCTGAACTCATAGAAAATAAGAGAGTAAGTTGGCGTAATATGAATTAAAGAACAGGCATCAACTCACTGTACCATTGCTAATATCCAAATTCCTCCTGGGACTTTAACTTCTGTTGGTGGAGGTGAGGTCAGGGAAATAAATTACATGTCAATACTTTGAATTTGGATCTTGATATTTAGTTTTGGGAATTAAAATGGAATTATACATAGCAGAAGGTGTTTAAAAAATGAGTAAGTTATGTTCTAAATGTCAACTTACATTCATGGCAGAAAGTCATGACAAAGTTTCTACATTCACCGTAGAAAGTCATGGCAAAAAATGAAAAAACATACAATGAATAAAAATTAAAATCATTTCTTGTTGTTACATTTCAGGCACAGTCATTAACTAAACCTATAAAAATTACGTTTTTTACATACTTTTTCTGATATAATACCTTTTCCTACTTATCCAGTGGGATCTCCATGCATAAAATACAAAACCAAACCAAAAAAATAATCTATTAAGTTTGTGAACATCATATCATGCATTAGTTAAAATTGATTAGATGCTGCAGAAATATGGAATTATTTCTATGTTTATTTTTTATTAACTTCAGCATACAATAAAAGTAAAAAATGAAGGTTTTCCCTTTTATGTAACATGTAAAAAGTAAACAGTTTTAGTGGGTTTGGGTAAGAATTTGAGGATTTTTTTTCACTAAAAACTTTACTTTTTTTTCAATTTTTAATAAAATTGCTTTAATTAGCTAAAAATTAAAAGTGACTTACAATAAAATAGTTATAGAAAATAGTATTATAAAATGTATAATTGAATATAAAATTGCTTCACTTTGTATTTACTGAAGGACAATTTAAGTATTAAAAGTCACATAAACGAAACTTGAATTTGATACTTTTTAATATACTTTAAGTTTTCTGATTCCTTGCAGAATACATATCTGACAGATTTGCCACAAAAAAAAAAGAAAAAGAACTGATTTAAAGTACTACTTCAACAGAAGTATTCATATGACCCAAATATGCTTTGACATTCTTTAGTTTAGGTCACAATTTCTGAGTGACAATTAGGTACTTAGATATACAAGATATACAAAAGGGGTGAAAATCATTTGTTCTCTAACAATATCCTGTCCTTGTAAATGAAAAGTATCGGTTATGAGGGAATATTTGACTCATGCAGCTAAAATCACTGAAGTATCATTCATTGCTATATGGCATAAGATTGGCAAAGTTAATGATCATAACCTTTTCATGCATTCTTAATTGGTAATTTCTAAAGTTGGGTGGTACTGGTGGCTCAAAGGAATAGGGCATCAGCCCTGTATAATGGAGGTAGCTGGTTCAAACCCAGTCCTGGCCAAAACTGCAAAAAAAAAAAAAAAAGGAAAATAAAATAATTCCTAAAATTAATATCAGGGATATATCTGTATCTCTCCATATATATACATGTGTGTGTGTATCTCATATAACATCTTAAATGTTTAAAAAATTATTTTGTTTCAGATTTTCATATTATACTTTATGGTAAATTCTTGCTGTTAAAATATTGACTCATTTTGATATCATCATTTATGTAGTTTTAGATGACATTAAGAAGGAAATGAATTACATTTTATGACTAGATTTGAGGCCTAAACTTCTGAATAAAATAAATGTGCTGATTTAGCAATATTATGGATTGTTAAATTATTTGCCTGAATGCTAAAATTCTCTGTTTAGTCTCACATGCTACACTGAGATCATTCTCTAGGAAAAATAAAATAATGCCTCAATGGCTAGCTCCATTCAATCTCACTACCATTTCTTTTAAATTTTAAAATACTGACATAAATCTTATTTGCCTCTCTTTTTGAAAAGTCAACAGTATGTTTTTGCCATGCTGTCATCATAAAATTAACTTAGTTATCTTTATGAATTTAACCAAATCTACTTATTTATGATATTTAATGTATCATTTCTCCAAACTGATATGTGAAACAAACTTTGGTCATATTTCACAAATTTATCTCACGTACATAAATTAAAATACTTTCACTTTTACCAGGGAATCTTGCAAACATAGTTACTTTTCTGTAACATATTCAAGGGCCTGATAGCAGGTGCTGCCATGTTCTTGACATAGGAAGGTAACTCCCAACTCTGGTAATTACCTGAAGTCCCAGTGGGTCCTTGGCTTTAGTCGCAATGTTCAATCAAGGCCTTAATTACAGGCTAAACAAGGAGAGAAGTATTTACATTATTTCTTGGCTAGGGGTGATGTTTTCCTGGAATTAGGGTAACACCCTCTTTTTGACTAAGTATGGTCAAGCAAGAACTGTCACGGCTTCAGGTGTATGACCTAAGAGGAGCTCTTAAGGACTCCCCTCCTTCCAGCAAAAGAATACCTTGGAATCGAATTGCTATCCATGAGAAAGGTGATCAGACATGTCTCATCATGCCCCCTCTCTGCTTAAGGATGTCCTTTGTAGCTCATTAACAGGCTTAACATTATGCAGGACAAAGATGCTGGTTCTCCTGGAAGGTTTCCTTAAAACTTTTACGATAATGAGGGGATGTTAAAGAGCTGAGGTTAAGAAGCAGTTGCTATCTCCGTCTTCTTGGTTCTAACTTACTGGACCTTGTCCAGCACCTATTTTGTTTAGATCAGGATGATTCCTGACTCAGTTAAGTAATGCCTGCTAGTTCTCTGTCCCACTAGGAAGAATTACTTTGGGCAACATCTCAAATTGTTTTTCTTCTTCAATATACTTTAAATGAAGAAGTCTTCAGATCTGAAGATCTTGTGAGTACCATAAAACTGAAGAAAAAATAAAAGACCTACATTTTAATGAGTTAAAGAAATAAACAGATCTACTAGTGTGTGCTAATTGATATTTAAAATATTTCTTTTCAAAACATACTTTGAATACTCCAAGAAAAGTATGCTACTTACGGTCTATAATAAAAATTATCCTAAAGGACGTAGTGTTCTTTAAGACTACAAGGTGCAATGTAGAAAATAATTACAACTCAAAAAAAAAAAAAAAAAGTGGCTGTGGAAATGAATTCATTCTTGAAAGAGGAGTCTTTTTTTTTCAGGAATTGCAATTAGCTCCTGCTAATGGAGTTCAGTCTGGCGTTATAAGGGTGGTTGTACCAGAGGAACATAAAGCTTGCATGAAAGGATTATTAAGGAAATATCCAACAAATTGGTTGAACCTTAGTTTGAGTTGCAAACTGCAGTGTGACTAATTTACAATTTATTTAATGTTTTGCTTTGCCTCAAGTTGATCCCTTAAGACAGTGGTTCTCAACCTTCCTAATGCCACGGCTCTTTAATACAGTTCCTGTGGGTCGTAACCCATAGTTTGAGAACCACTGCCTTAAGATGTATTTATGGCTAAATCGTTGAACTAAATTTTCAACACCAGTTGGATAGTTCAACTAACAGAAATAGTCTAAAACTGAAAGCTGACATAAAGCAGGAGCTATTTCTGCTGGAACTCATTTTACAGAGTTCTTATGTAGCACTAAATAAAAACAGCCCTAAATTTCCGAACTGCCTCTGCTAATGTAATCATGTAGGTTAAATCTTCTCTGTGATTATTCCTTATTTTAGCTTAGTTAAATGTATACTCACATACTGTGTTTTCTTTTGAGGATGGACATTTCTGTGCCAGTCTTGTGTCATGGAATTGCATTTTATTTTTATCACTTGCATTACTGATATGATTTTATAGGCAAATAGACACATCTATGGCCTTTTATATTTCAGTGCAAAATATTTCTTATATTGGGCAAGTTCTTCATTACTCCTATTAAATCAATACTCTTTACTGATATATGTATACTCTTATTTCTTGAACATTATATAGCTTGTTTTATGAAATTAGATACAATTTGAACTGAATAGATAGATTTTATTTCACTAAATCAGTAGTTCTCACTCTTGAACATATATTAACGTAAGATCTTTGATTTGGGGTGGTTTTTTTTTATAGTTTCTGGCTGGGGCTGGTTTGAACCTGACACCTCTGGCATATGGGGCCGGTTCCCTACTCCTTTGAGCTACAGGCGCCCCCCATTAACGTAAGATCTTTGGAGGAACTCAAAACATGCATTCTAAGACCCACTTTCAGATCCTTTTATTGGAGAAAGATTGGATCCTGATCAGGAATCTGTCATTTCATCAAACACTTCAAGGGATTCTACTTCACATACTATTTCTGAGAACACATTTCAAAACATACTAATTTATATACTATAGGCAAGGATGTCTTTAAAATAAAAAAAAATAAGTGGTTTCCTTAACTGTTTTCATTTTGTTTTTAAGAAACCATTGTTAGAGACTGGCTAATTGTTAAATAATACAGATGAAGAAAATATCTCCTTATAAGATAATAGATTTTACATTTGGTAATTTATAAGGTACATGTTAATGTAATTTTTTTAGTGATAAATAGCTTTTCCACACTCCATTGGGCACCATACATATTTATGAATGAATGATTGTATAAATGTGCTTGTACTGTGGAGAAAATTGGAAACAATTATCTCTCATTAATTAGAAGCTGAATTAGAAACTGATTAAGTAGAAGAATGTTTAGGCTATGTTTAGTTTTATTGTTGTCATTTTTGTTGCTGTGTTTGAACTTCTAAAAATCTGAGATGTGAATCTAATACTTTCATATTCATGGTTATTATCAGCATTGCTATTTTAGATGACAAACTACCTGTCATAAGTGTAACAGTGATCCCAGAAACATGGATTCACTCTATATTAAGCTCTTCTAAAATTAACTGTGCTTATTTTACTAAAATGATACATAAAGTGATATCTGTCACATGATTGTAAGGAGATTATTATACAGAATGTCCATAAAATTCATGTGCAATTTAAAATGAATGTATCCTACTTGGTAAAGTATCTCAAGAATGGTAGAAAAAAATATCCAATGTACTCAGTACTATTATGAAACCAATTTACAATCATTCACACTTTCATATGAAGAATTGATCACAACTATGGCCCAAGATGAAGGAGGGAGGAAGGGAGGATCCCTGGGATGGGGGTGGTCAGATGGAGGGAGGGTGAATGGTGGAATCACACCTATGGTGCATAATGCAAGGGTACAAGTCGGATCTATTAGTACAGAGTATAAGTGTCTTAAAACAATAACTAAGTAAACAAGATGAGGTATATATCAACCAGTTTGACGTAAGCATTCCTAATTCTATATTAAATCAGCACATTGTACCCCATAAATGCATTAATGTATACATGATCTGTGTGTTTATGATTCAATACAAAATAAAAATAAATGCACACTATTTTAAATTAAACACAAACTTAATAGCCACCCTGTATAGTATGTCAGTCACTATTTTACAAGAATTGATTTGTTTTACTGTTTAAGATACCTCTGTCTTCTACTGCTCATTCACATCATTAACTGCAATTTTCCTCCAGAGGATTTGTATCCATTACAATTTAACCAGGAAAACAGACCTAGCTTTACACTTTAAAAGAGAGAAAATGTAATGCAAGGACTTGGTTATACAGTCTTTTCTATGACTTGGTTATACAATCTTTTCTATGATTTGGCAAATCATAGAAAAGCTGATCGGGTTAGGAGATTAGCAAATGCAGGAAGCCTCTACTGTCCCCAAAGTGGAGAAGAAAGGTGGAGATGATACGACTAAAGGCCAGTGTCTGAGTGTCCTGGGGAAGGAAAATGGAACCAGGAGGGGTCTTCTTCAGGAATTCTGTCCTTAGAGTGACACCGTCTGAGGCAGAGAGGAGCAATGGAGCAAACCCAGTTTTCCCTCTACTTTCCTCCTTTAATCATGCATCAGGAGTCTTCATTGAAAGTAACCAGACAGCAGCTGAGTAAAAGACCAGCTCCCCTAGTAGAGTAGATTAAAGGAGGACAAGGATCTGAGAACAGAATGCCCAGGTTATGCACAAAGTTCAATGTACTCACACTTTCCTTCTGCATTGAAGACTTTGATCCTGCTTTTGTAAAGCTTCAGGTTTAGAGTGACACAAAGGTGCAGTTGCTCCTATCCTGGTGAAAATACGTTTCTAAGAAATTAAAAAAATAACATATGAATGAAATAACCTGTTTCTTTCCCCTTAACGTCACAAAGGTGAACAGAAACATTAGGTCACTTAAGCACAAAAGCTCAAGTGATTTAATTATATTCACAAAGTATTTCTAAACTTTTGCTTAAAGAAGATAAGTAGAAGAAAATGATACTTTCTCTTGAAAACATTTAAGAAAGTTAGGAAATATGCCTGAATTATTTATAAATTCTCTTTAGTATTCCAGTGTCAAAGGTAAATGAGACTGGACCTTTGTTAAAGGCATAAGGATAAATGTACTTGATAACTATTGAAATAGCAAAGAGAAGCCAGTGTGGACTAAATTCATCTACACTGAAACAAAAGGCTGGAGACATTTGAAAAGCTGGATGTGTTAAGCTGAAAATGCTAAAGCTGAAGTGTGTTAAGCAGGGCAGTCCATGTGACCAAGCCCTCTGAGCTTATTATTTGGCATTTATCAAAGCAGAAAAAAAACTTTGCCAGTGATGTCAGTTAGAGCAAGGTGCACATGGAACTTAGTATTTTCCTTCCAGTCCTAGGAACAGGGGGAGAATTTTCTCTTAGAACATGTGCATTTCAAAGAGATAGCTCTCAAGTAGTAGGGGAAACAGTTGGGGTGGAAGATTTACATCTTAAAGGGCAGAGAAAGTGCTTATAATTAAAGTTGGGGAGGTGTTCTGCCCCAGGGGGCAGGGTCCCATAAGACCTGTAGAACTGGCCCAGCCTACTGAAGAAATATAAAGTTAGGAACAGCAATAAAGAAAGAGAAGTGAGACACAGAATGGAATTTTCAAAGGTGGGAGCTTAGGGGACCACCGCCTGATTGTGGGCTCCAGTTAATGGCCACAAGTCTCTGCTCCACCTAGCTTTTGTTCAAATCTCTTTGCCTAGGTGGCAAGCTGAGGGAGGGAATCAAGACACCAGCAGTTTCTCTGAGGGAGCCTATCAGTTCCTATTGTTGTTATTATTAACTTTAAAGATTCGAGTAGTATTTTTTTGGTTTTGTTTGTTTGTTTGTTTGTTTGTTTTTGCAGTTTTTGACCGGGGCTTGGTTTGAACCTGCCACCTCTGGCATATGGGGCCGGTTTGAGCCACAGCTGCCACCCAGATATGAGCAGTTTTGAGAAATCTGAGTTTAATACCTTCCTAAGAATCTGCATGTGTGACTCCATACAGGAGGTTGCCTTCACACAAGGGTCACGTTTTGGATTTGAGCAGTTTTGAGAAGTCTGAAACTTGAGCCTTGTGTTGGGGCAACCTCCTGTATGGAGTCACATGCACAGATTCCTAGCAAGGTATTAAACTCTGCTGGTTCATTGTGGAATAAAACACCACTGGTGGTAATCACTTCTGAGGAATCTGTGCATTTTTCTCTCTTCACCATAAAAGGGGATTTTCCTCTGCAATAAGGGATTTAAGCCTCCTGTATCTCAGGTTCAAGCTGTTCCTTTAGTCTCTGCCCCAACCAAATGCAAATCTCCACAATGGGTATCTGCTTTGTCTGTTTAATGGGCAGGAAATGTCCTAGATGATATATCCTTTCTAGGACTTGCCACAGCCTCTTCTATGGCCATTGTTTTCCCTCAGAGTGTTCACAGACTCAGCAGGGTATTAGCGTAAGCCGTATCTCCAATTGGCCAGAGTGTAAGGAAAGGCGGAAACTCTTTCAGATAGCAGGGTACTGGGGAAACTTATTAAATGTAGAGTATCAATGTCTTTATATAGTGATCAAGAAAATGCCATGAAGGCTATCTGTAACAGTACGATCAAAACATTTCTGAATGTATATGAATCGTGCCCTATGATTGCACC
>CAUYON010019818.1:0-36376 GCA_963573935.1 Arctocebus calabarensis | reverse complement strand
CCCTCCCCTCCCCTCCCTTTCCCCTTTCCCTGTATTCCTATGCTATAATTGGGTTTTAGCCTTCATATGAAAGCTATAAATTAGCTTCATATTAGGGCTGAGTACATTGGATACTTTTTCTTCCATTCTTGAGATACTTTGGTAAGAAGAACATGTTCCAGCTCCATCCATGTAAACACAAAAGAGGTAAAGTCTCCATCTTTCCTTAAGGCTGCATAGTATTCTATGGTATACATGTACCACAATTTATTAATCCATTCGTGGGTCGATGGGCATTTGGGCTTCTTCCACGACTTAGCAATTATGAATTGGGCTGCAATAAACGTTCTGGTACAAATATCTTTATTATGATGTAATTTTTGGTCTTCAGGATTATTTTTTATCATTAAATTTTCCTTCAGAAATCACTATGTTGGTGTAACACTGTGATACTCAGACTTCTCTGGAAAGCAGGTGCCAAGATGGAATTCTAGCCCAAGTCTGTCCCAAACCATTTCCCCCATGATACTGGGGCACAAAAGAGGGTAAGGTGGATGAGAAGGTGCCACCCTCTGGTCTCTCACCGACCCCCTGGGTGTTTTCACTCTCCTGGGGTCTCTGTCCCCATGCTCCCAACCAGCCCGGCCTGTCAGCTTTTCTTTTCTATTATTCCAAGCCCCAGCCATATAAAACTTGCCCAGATGCATGAGCATCCCAAGCTGTTTACTGTCTCCATGGCTTTATGCCTGTTCTCACCCATCTGGAAAATCCTTGCCTTCTGCTGGCATTGGGATTGTTTATTCTCATTATCCGTTTGCATGTCTGCCTGCCCCATGGGACCACATGCCTGAGGTTGGTAGCCTGTGTACTACCCACCTGCATTTCTTTATCCCTGACCCATGACCAAATATGTAAGAAGGGCTCAGAGAGTATTTTTGGAATGAATGAATGGACAAATGAATAAATAGTCATTATCCTTCCCAAGCATCATTCCTAGGACTTTGACCTTCATGTTACTAACCAGGTGAGGATGAAAGGTTTATCCACACAGTTCCAGGAGGTCACCATAACAGGCATTTCTACCGTTTGCCAATGCCTCGCTCATCTCTACTTTGGTCCAGACCCCAGGGCTGATTGCCCTTCTCTGCCTCCTCTCTGTGAGAACTGGCCAGCAGAGCTTGCTTTGCACACTGAAATGTAAGCATAAGTTGTGTCACTTCACAGTGGACACATTCCATCGTCAGTCCTGTCTCATGCCAGGGAGCATCGTAGCAGTACACGTGGCCATGGAAGCTCACAGATCAAGCCAGCCTGGCCTAGACAGCCACCACACGGAGGGCAGCTGCTCTGGAGAGGCGATTGCCCGGACTGTGGACATTACATGAGTGGGATATTTTCAACGTGTTAAGGCGACCCAATTTGGGGTTTGTTTGTTGCTGCACTTGGCTAACACAGGCATCGGCTCACAGAATGTGAGAACTAGCAAAGTTTGCATACCCTTCCTTATGTTGCATGGGAGTTGCTCAGCTGCAAATTCCCAGGTCTCACCCACAGAGATCTGAGCTTCCCTGGGCCTGGTGAACGTTTAGGAATCCGTGTTTTTATCCAGTCTCTGGTGGTCAGTTGGATATGCAGACATACATTTCAGAGTATTAAATAGCAAGTTTTTCATCATATAAAAGATGTTGTCACGTGGCTTGCTCCAGGGATTTGCTTTAGGACACCCCATAAGTACTGGCAGAATCTGGGATGACATTATGGTATTTCTAGTTCTTTCCATTCTGCCATGCAGCTTTAAGTCCAGGCTCTACCACTTCTCAGCTGTGTGGCCTTAGACAAGGTTCTCTGAGCCCACGTCCTGGAATATAAAGTGGGTAATAAAATCTTCTCTGCTGGATAGTTAGGTGAATTAGATAGGTCTAGTATATTTATGTGAAGAGCCCGCAGTCTGGAGAGTCACAGTGAAATGCCTAGAGTCACAACAGCAAGTTTGTGCTAGGGGGTAGCAGAGGCGGCAGGGCTACTTATTCATCCTCCACTGCCACCTCAGTAACCAAGCCAGGAGCAGAGCTGCCAGGTGAGAAAGACCTGGGCATGGTCAGATGGGGCACTGGGGCACTGGGACAAGGCTGGCCAGCTGCCTGGCACACTGGTTCTCAGGTACTGGATACTAAATGAGAGCCTGCAGCCAAGCAGTGGGAGCACAATCTCTCTGCAATTAAAAAGCTAATGGATTTTAAATGGAACTGCTTCTTCAGCTGGCAGAAGCAAAGTCGCCTTCAGGTCATAATAGAAGATGCAGAGAGAAGAGGTAGAGCTTTTAAGCACAAAGTAAGGCATTCATTTCAGCCCACCTGAACTCTTCCTTCCCTCTGGACCATAGGCAATGTCTTCTCTGAAGGGCAGGTTAGCAGTTCTCTGGGTGGAGAGCTCAGACCCCTAGGATTTAGGCCAGTTGGGCTGTTCTCTTTCCACAGCTGGTGGGTTCCTCTGAGGCTTACTGCCTGGGTGTAGTGGTCAGTTACCTGACACACAGGCATAGGATTAAGGGTTGGGCTGAGACCAGTGGGAAGTCCAAGGCATGGTATGAGACCACAGAGAGAGCTCTGGGCTGGGAGTTACAATATTTCCATTCTGGTCCTAGCTCTGCCACTCATTAGCTGTGTGACCTAGGAACTGTCACTTCCCCTCTTTGTGCCTCTTCAATCTATTAAAATAGTAGCTAGACTTGGAGGTGACTTGGATCAGATAACATTTATTTAGAGCTTGCCATGTTCCAGGCATTGTTCGAAAGCAGCAGTTCTCAACCTGTGGGTCACCAGACTTATTAATTCTGACAACAAACCTATTTCATCATTCCTGCTTTACAGAGGAGTGGACTGAGGCACAGGGAATTGAAATCACTTTTTGAAAGGCCATTACCCTATTCCGAGTCTCTAGACTCTGCCTAGTTTGACCAGACTAGGGTGCCAATCAAAAGAACTGAACCTCCGATTCTCAGACTCTCCTTCTTCCGTAAATAAACCATCACCAAAAATGTCCCATTGGGCACAATGGCTGGAATAGACCTCAGGAGTTCAGGGAAGGGAGAGTGGGTGGTCTGAGAAACTTCGCAGACCACTGGGAACTTCGTGTAAAGCTAAAATTAGTCCCTGAAGGTTTGGCAGGACTTGGGTAAGTAAAAGCAAAGGAGGAAGGGAGTCCAAAGGGTAGAAATGATCAGCAAAGACCTGAAGGTTAGAAAGTGTAGGGTGTCCAAGCCAGAGAGCTTGGATGGGGACGCTCTTACTGTTTTGTAACCTCTCTTGGAAAACCACACCATCTGTCAAGGCTCAGCTCCAGAATGTTTCTTATTCTACGCCTTCATGACCATGTTTGCCCTCCACATGTGACTCCTGGCTTTTTCTGTTGGTCTGTGAGCCCCTTGAAGTCAGAGATGTGGTTCTGTATATTTTCCCTATTTCTGCACCCCTTATTTCTGGGTCACAGAGCCCAGCACAGTGTGGCAAGGAGATGATGAATTCTTACTGGAGGAACTACTTATACCAAACAATACTGAGAACGGCCATCAAAAGAGATTGCATTTGAACTAGGTATAGACAGGGAGGTTAAATGATCTTAGGAAGAACAGAAACTCCATAAAATTTATGTTCTATGAAACCTGTCAGAGTGGAGTCAAGACTGAAGGTGGGCTATGATCTCTGCCCTTTTAATATGGATTTAAGAGCAGAAGAAAAAAGCTGGATGATTCACATTCTATCGCCTTTACTGAGTTATTGATGAGTATAAGGATGATGATGGCCATGGTAATATAGATGGTAGTGATGGTCCAATATTGTCTTTTGGGTGCTGCTCCTTCAAAAGTCCTTTCCCCAAATCCAGCGTAATTTTTGACTTATTTCTCCTTAATGGTTCTGTCACCCCCAGTCACATATTCAGGTTCTAGAACAATGCCTTTCATTTAAAAAAAAAATGAAGAGAAGGCATGTTCTATAGTGTCTGGACTTTGAAAAATTTCGGTCAAATTATCCAATCAAAGATCTTCAGGAAAAAATAATTTTGGAAATTACCCAGGTAGCCTATTTCTGCCATATACCACCTTTGAAATGCAATAGTTGTTCATAACTAATTGACCACTCTTCAGCTATATTGGAGACACAGGAGAAGAAAAAGAAAAGGTGGATCTTAAATCCCAAAGTGCCCAGAATATTTTTTTCCCAAACAATGAAGACAGAATTCAAGATAAATCGGATGAAGGGCTGTGATGTCATTTAAACAAGGAGGAAGGAGCCCAAAGCTCCTTTGATTCCAGAGCTGGGCAAAAGGGTTAGCAAGAGCTTTGAGCTCTTATTAGAAACAACTAGAAAAACAAGCAAAAGAATAATTCTTTAGCAATAATCAGAAGATGAGCTTTCCCAGCTGAAGAAACAAGGAACTGAAATTGCAGGGACATTTAAACCTTCAAAATATAGTTCCCTGGGTCTTAAAAAACATCTCCAGGACCTGAGATCTTTGAAAGAACACACACACACACATACAGAGCCACAGCAGGACACGGCTGCAAACACAGAAAGCCACCTGGACTTTATAGACACCTCTTATAGGTGCCCAAGGGGACCCAATTCTCACTTCAGAGACCACTCAGGAAGACAGAATTCTATCTTCCCTTAAACTTGTCTGTGCCTTATTGACTGATTTTTGGGTGCCAAGACCCAGTTGTCAAGACAGGAAGCCTCATTAGGAAGACATGATACAGTCTCAGGTCCCCAGAACCTGGCAAGTTAGCGCCTGACATATCCACCCTGATGAGCCGAAGGAGACTGCTAAGCAAAAAATATTCACCCAATCCTAGACACATCCTTTCCCACTTCCTGCACCACTCATTGTCACCAACTGCATTTGTACTTTGACCATGCTGTCACATCCAGAGTGGGCAGTCACACTTAAAGCCCTTCACCTCCATCCAACCTCACCTCCCCCCTTGATTAACTCACAAGTCACGAGACACCTAATTTGCACTATTGCAGTGGGTCCCCCACCCCCATTTCACAGATACTCACATGCATAGGTGCCCGCCATTACATCACCCCCACACTCCTTCGTTTGCTCCTTTGCCATGCACTGTTCTAAACGTGGAAGGTGCACCCAGAAATGAGATAGGTCCTGCTGTCCCAGAGCTACCTTCCAAAGGACAGGGAGGAAACCAGTAAACAATTTCATAAATGAGGTGGATTCAGAGAGTAGTGGTGCAAAGAAGAGATTTAAATAGGATAAAAGAGAAAGAGAAGGAAAGCCATGGAGCAGGACCCCCTCCCCACCCCCTAGTACTCAGGCATCACAGCCCAGAACTCTCTGTAGCAAACAGTCCCCCCCACACATACCCTACACACACGTGCACGAAGACACGACTCTGCCATCACCCGTCATCCCTGAATGTCCACCCACACCCCACTCTCTCCTACAGACAAGTAACACATACAGCTCCCTCCTCTTCACGCTCTGCCGCATCTCATCCACACCCTTGCCTGCTCACGTACCAACGTCCCAGAGTCACAGTCACACGTGTCCTCCCCACTACCTATCATACAGGCTTAGACGTGCACATACCCACCCTGTGGGACCCCCCCCCAACCACACTTGAACTCCACCCACATGTGACATAACTCCACGTGTCCACACATCTGTGCTGTGCACTCTGGTACCTGCAGGGATCTATAGCCTTGTCTACACAGAGTCACACACTTCCTTCACACACCCCAGAACTTAGATTTAGCCTCACTTTGCTATACAAGGGAGCACTTTTACTCTTGTTTACCAGTGTACTCTAAGCAACTCTTTACTCCCCTTCTCCTGCCCCAAGAATTGTTCAGCCTACAGTTCTGTTAAGCGTAGACAAAACTTCCTCTGATCTCAGGTGATACCTGTAAACAGGGAAAAACCAACTGGATTTGGTTGCGTGGGAACTTTTTTGCCATTTCCCCTGAAGCCATAGGGAATGTGTCCCTTCCTACCAGCTCCTGTGCTTCTGCCCAGCTTCTGCCCTTTCTTAGCTGACATCAGCCACTTGTTGTTGGACACAAAAGCTGCCCCATGTGAAGATCTACTGGAGCCCACAGGGTGGGGGCATGGCTCACTCCTCAGTAAACACAGTACTCAGTGGCTGTTTTACCCATCTGGCTGGTGGGCGCTGAGATGGCTCAAGGGACACACCAGTTTTCTAGCAGTTCAACAGGGCATCCATTTATTATCTCACAGATCTGTAGGTCAGGGGTCCTGGCATGGTGCAACTGGGCTCTCCACTTTGGGTCTCAAAGACTGAAATCAACCTATCGACCATACTGTGTTCTGCTCTAGAGGCTCAGGTAAGACCCTTCTCCCAAGCTCATTCATAGCCTGGATCTGACTCCTTGCAGTTGCAGGGCTGAGGTCCTCATTTCCGTATTGGCTGTCTGCCAGGGACTGCCCTCAGCTCCTGAGCTCCTACCCTCAGCTCCTCAGCTCCCCTCATAGCCCATGCCTTCTGGACTATTCCATCTGGCTCCCATAAAGTCCGTCTCACAATTTGCATCTCTGACCTCTATACTCAGCTTTAAAGGGCTCATGTGATTAGTTCAGACCTACCAAGATAATCTCTCCATCCCGAGGTCAACTGATTTGGGACCTTCGTTACATCTGCTAGGTCTTTTCCCAATAGTAGCTAGATTTGTGTTTGAGCAACTGGGAAAGGAATGTGTCCACCATGGGGATCTTGGGGCCTTCACAGAGCTCTTCCCCCCATGCCCTGGCAGCTGGTATCCAGCCTGTACTGATATCTCTCTTCTCCAGGCTTTCTCTTCACCCTCACGCAGCCAAATATCTTCATTTCCACTTTGATTTTAGCATCTGGCTTGATTCCATGTTTAACTAATCATTGTTCTGAGGCCTACGAGTGCTCTCTCCTTTATCCTATCCAGCGTTTAAATACTTGGCAATGATTAGACATCCCTCTCAGCCTTAGCTTTGCTGCATCGCAAACAGCCAGATCCTTTGATTTTTCTTCATGAGGTACTCTCCACAGCCTTTCTTTATCTGAACCCTGGCCCAAGCCTTCTAAGAAGTGTGAAATGTCAGCTTCGAAATGGTACTTAGAAATCACCAAATCCAAGCCTCTCATTTTGCTGTTGGGAAAGCTCTGGGTACCAGAGGGATTGCCCAAGGTTATGCAATAAAGAAGCTACAGCAACTTAGCATGGCAGTATCCCTAGTTAGTTCTTGTTCAATTTTTTTTTAAATTTGGATTAATATGAGGGTGCAGGTGATTAGGCTACATTGTTTCCAAGGTAAAGTTCAAGTTGTAGTTACGCCCTTCATCCAGGGGGTGTGCTGTGTACCCTTCCATTGTGCCCATTAGATGAGAACTTTCTAATCTCTCTCTCTCCTCTTCTTTCTCCTTCCCCTCCTCCCTGCTCCCCATCATTTAAATATACTTGTGTTTATCCTCATGTGGATATGTAGCTATTTTTCTATTGGTTTCCTATTAGTACCAAGCACACTGGATATTTATATTTCCATTCTTGTGATGCTTTACTAAGAAGAATATGCTTCAATTCCATCGGGTTAATACAAAAGATGTAAAGTCTTCATCCTTTTTATGGTTGAATAGTATTTCATGGTATACATATACCACAGTTTGTGAATCCATTCATACGTTGATGGGAACTTGGGTTACTTCCACCTCTTGATAATCATGAATTGAGCTGCAATAAATATTCTAGTGCAAATGTCTTTGTGATTAAATTATATTTTCCCTTCCGGGTAGGGTAGATACCGCAGAATGGGATTGCAGGATCAAATGGAAGATCTACTTTTAGTTCTTTGAGGATTCTCCATACTTTTTTCCATAAAGGCTGTATTAGTTTGCAGTCGCACCAGCAGTGTTAAAGTGTTCCCCGCTCTCCGAATCCACACCAGCATCGGCAGCTATGGGATTTTGTGATGTGGGCTATCCTCACTGGGGTTAGGTGATATCTCAGGGTGGCTTTGATTTGCATTTCTCTGACGATTAGGGATGATGAGTGTATTTTCATGTGTTTGTTAGCCATTCATCTGTCTTCAGAGGAGGTTCTGTTCATGTTCCTTGCCCAGTGATAGATATCTCTAGTTAGTTCTGATCCATGCATGAACCTTCCCACCAAACAGCCAATGACAAGAATAGAGAGAGAAACTAATACGTGTTGATTTGAGCACTGGGTTGGGCATTTAATATATCACATCTTAAATTTTCGTAATAACCCTTGGAGTCAGTGGTTTGTAGTGGGGACAATTCCCCCCCACAGGAAACATTTGGAAATATCTGGACATATTTTTGGTGTCACAACTGGGAGAATGCAACAGGCATCTAAAGTGTAGAGACCTGAGATGCTGCTGATTACCCTACAGTGCACAGGCAACACCCCCAAAACCAGCAAGGAATTATCTGGCCCCAAATGCCTATAGTGCCAGGGTGGAGGAAAATTGCTTTGAGGTAAAGGCCATTATCCCCACTTTCTGTGTTCCCTGCAGTTCTCAGTCTGCTCCAGTTTGTAGGCACAACTGGGTAATGACAGCAGCAGTTACCTTTGTTACCTTGCCCCTACCCCAAGCCAAAAGGAGTCAGTTTCCTTCCAGGATATCTCATGGGTACTGGTGAATGTTTTCTCAGCATGTCGAGAGACCCACCAAGCTCTTCCACTTTACTCTCTCAGGAATGTCTCCCCAGAAGGGCAGTGAATACCTTTGAAGCTGCGTGGTGGTGCCTCACCCCTGCCTCTGATGCTCACTGCCAGTCACCCTTCCGCTGGTCACTGCTGCAGCCTCTGCTGCGCAGCTGACACCTTGCACCCCTCCAAGTTCCAGAATGTCACCCCTGTCTGAGGAACTCACAAAAGGCCAAAGACATGAAGGTGTCCCTTATAGAAAGGTTCCCTTTCCCCAGCCTGGCATCTCACTTGGTCATCCCAGTCCCCAAAGAGGGCTGCTGAGCACCCATGCCTCAAGCAGATTTTAATGACAACAGCAGTAACCACTTTTCTGGCTTCTGTTTCTTTTTCTAGGATCTGGATGCAAGATTGTCCATCTGGGTTAAAAGAGCCATGTCTGAGATAGACATCAGTTTCTTCTCTCAAACTTCCTCCTTATTACTGGTGCACTAATGGTTTCTTCCACCAACTGCCATAGCAAGTTGACCCTTCCTTCCTGGGCTGTTTCCCCTACCAGCCCTTTATAGCTGCCCATTCTAGACATTTCCAAAAGGAAACTGAGGCTCAGAAAGGTTAAGAAATGTGCCTGAAAAGACACAGTGAATACCATTGGAGCCAAAATTCTGTCTCACTGGTAAATCTGTCCTAAGGGCATCTGCTTCTTTCTACAGAAGTGAAAATCAACTGCCCACCTGATTCTCCCTGAATTTGAGAGAATAAAATAACACATTCACTTTCCTGTCCATCAACCATGAGATGCCTCCTAAGGTCATAATTATATAAAAGAAATAGGAAGATTTCAGCCTCTCCTTCTTGGTGCTTTTTATTTCACTTTAACTAACATTATATTTCTTCATATTGTTTATCTTTAAGTGTGAGTCACATTAAAAAAAAGCTTTTCTGCAGCTTTGCGACCCGGTAATGTTGGCTATTCTCACTGGGGCAGGGAGGCAGGGAAAGCAAGTTGCTTGCATCTGCTCAGTGGTGAGGCAGCTCACCTCTGCGGGTATCTGCTCAGTGGTGAGGCAGCCCACCTCTGCGTGGACCTGCTCAGTGGTGAGGCGAGCCCACCTCTGCGTGGACCTGCTCAGTGATGAGGCAAGCCCACTTCTGGGTGTGAAAACCCAAGCTGTTTTGACTTTTCTGAAGTTCATTCATTTTTATCTTTTCTCCAAAGATGAGGTCATTATATTCCCTCAGGAGAGCTGGATTTTTCATCAAATCAGAGCGCCAGCCTGCCCCCTCTCTCCATCTCTAGGGGTCTAACTGTTTTCCCCTTAGCCTTTCAGTTCAGCTAAGCCCGGGAATTCCCTCCTCACAAGCTTCCACAGGTTTAGTTCTTTTCCAGGCTGCTTCCCAGGGGAGTAGTGGTCTCCATTGGTGAGATACTAGCTGGGTGATGGGGGAGGGCCTTGTGTGGCCAGATCACTAGAGTTTTTCTATGAAAATCAGCACAAAGGGTGAGATCACATGTGTGGTGCATATTCGAAGGGTCACGAGAAAACTTCTAAACAAAGATCAAGAATGTTTTCATATAGTAAACGAGAAAATATCATGAATGGTATGTCAATCAGATTGATAAAATATCTCAGATTGCATGTGAAGCCCCCACACTGTACCCCATGGTGGAACTAATGTACACAGCTATGATTCAATAAAAAAAAAAAAAAAAAAAGAATAAAGGAGATTAACATTTCAAAACCCTGTCTAAAAAAGCCCTCACACTTTATTTTTTCCCCCGCTTCTTGGGAACTGTCAAGGCTCACCTTTAAAACACAGCGACAGCTGTGCAAGCTTTGACAGAGGTTGATTCACATTTTCACTCCCATTTTAAACCTAACACATCTGTTAAGATGTGAGGTTTATGCCTATACTTCAATCAAGTTGCACAATTTTTCTCGCTCACCTTATATGCATAATGATATTGAGACAGCCGAAAAGAAAAGCCAGATGACACTTTCATTGTTTTGAAGGATAGTTCCTGCAACCAGCCTGCCATGTCACAATGGTCATATTCCAGAATGAATGGATCTAGGTGATAAATAACACCTCAGGGCTTTGAAAAAAATCATCATTTCTTATGAAATTTATCTGATAAGTGTACATATGCATACTTTTCCCCATTTTAACAAACCTCTGGCTAGTACATATAATAAATTACTTATATTCAATTATTTACATTGACTGAAAGACTAACTTAAAATCTTTTAAGAAGATAGTGAAGTGAGTTGATATTTATTTTATAGCCAAAAATACTGACTATCGGGCAGTAAAGACTATATTTTGGTGGGAACTAGGTGCTCATCTCTAAAGGGTACAGTCCCATTTTACTTAAATAATGATATTGCTAGGAAGATTAAAACATATAGATTGACCAGTTATACAAAAATATAAACACATATATTTTTGTTTTCAAGTATATAGTTTCTGGGGCTTTGGTGACAAAAACGGACTATTTTTCATATTTTCTCATGGCACATCTTGTCCTCCTCATAAGAAGAATGGCCTTTCTCTTCTGACAGGGAAAGAGAAACATGAGCACTGAGCCAAAATTTCTCAAGTTGACAGCAAGTATGACTTTTATGGGTGCTACAAGAATATGATCTATTCACTTGTAACAGCTAGAAAGGATTTTGTAATTCAGACCAGATTGCAAAAGGTCACCCTTCGTAAGATGAAATGGATGAGGGGAATTTGCATGTGCTTTGCGTGCGCACTCTAAGCTGTATATATCTGGCCACATGAATACTTTTTCTCATAAAGAGACTGAGATGCACAAATGAGAATCCCAAAATAGAAAGGACCCAACAAACTGTCTCATCAATCTTTTCATTTTTTATATGAAGAAATTTGAATGTATAGAGATCATTTCCAAATACTATATTTGAATAAAGTTTAAAAAGTGGATATTTGAACCCAGCAATCCTAATTTTTATTTTTTGACCTTTCCACTACACATTTCATGACATGTATTTATAGTCTATAAATATGGATGCACAGGGAATGCAGCAGGGGACGTATTTCCATCCTTCTCTGACAAGAGAATTGGACAAAACATGGACAGCGTATCACCCACCCTATGAAACAGGCTGGCATTAGCTCTTTCATCAAATACTTATGTGCCAGGCCCTGTTCTAACTTTCTCACATGCATTTATCCATTGCTTCCTCACAATAAACCCACAGGAAGAAATACGGCCATTATCACTTGTTAGGCTAAAAACATAAGGAGAAACACACAAGTTAAGTAATGTGTCCAAGCCTATATAGCTTGAAAGTACTACTCAGGATGAAACTTCAGAATTTCCATCTTACCAACTATATAATAGTTTCCCAGTGACTTTGAAATAGATACCAAGATTGACAATATTTCTTTCATTCAAAAACTATACTTTTCTCATTGACTAAGGGTGCCCATCTGTTTACGGAGTCTGAGTTAGATTCTACACACTGCTTCTTGTTTCAAGATTTTGGCTCATTGTCTCATTTGGTAAATATTGATTGAGTGGATTGTGTCTCATTTCATTACTACTTATAACACAAAGCTTAACAAAATTAATATTAACCTTCAAAATGTATTCAATCACTCATTCACTCATGAAATAATTATTTACTAAGTCCTTAGCATCTCAAAGCATCAGTCCTCCTCTAATAACAATTACAAAGATTGCTCCGGTCTGCAAGCAGCCAGAGAGGAGGTGTATTTTGTCTGGTTCACTTTTTAAAACATTTAACATATAATAAAACCCTCTTTTATGATGTAAATGTCTATGAGCTTGACAAATAAAATAGAGTTGTGTTATGACAATGACATTTGGGATACCTAACAATTCTATTACTTCCCCAAATTCCCTCATGCTGCCCTATTTGCCATCAACTTTTCTACTGCCTCCAATCACTGCAAATGCTGATGTGCTTTTCATTCCTATTTTTTTGACTTTTATAGAATGTCATGTAAGTGGAATTATACAGCATGTAGGATTTTGATTCTGGCTTCTTTCACTTAGTTAAATGCATTTTTTTAGTCCTTTTTAGTGCTGAGTAGTATTCCATCATACTGATTTACATAGTTTATCCATTTGCCTATTGGTGGGCGTTTGGGTCATTTCCATTTGGAGGTTATCACAAAAACATTGGCATGAACATTCACATATGGATATTGTATCAACACAAGTTTAATTTCTCTTAGACAAAAGCCTAGAAGTGGTATTTCAGAGTCCTATTGAGAGAATAATTTTGATTCTTTAGGAAAGCACCAACTATTTTCCAAAATGGCTGCCAACAGTTTGCCTTCCCTCCAGCAATGTATGAGAGTTCTAAATCCCCCACATACTCACTGGCATTATTAACAGTCCTCCTTCCCCCAGCCATTGTAATAAAAGTTAATTTTTATCTCATTGTGGTTAATTTACATTTCCATAATAACTAATGATGCTGAGCTTTTCATATGCCTAATTTCTAACCACATATCTTCTTTGGTGAAGTGTTGTTCAAATATTTTGCTTGTTTTTCATTGGACTGTTTTCTTATTGTTGATAGATCTGCTATTTAAACTTCCTAACTTCTCTCGGATATTGCTCTAGTTCTTTGATGCCTCTCCCTCTTCAGTGGGAGAACTTGGTAAACAATACAAAGTTCCTAAGGCCTATCCCAGAATTACAGAAGCATAATCTTCGGAAGGTGAGCTCAGACATTCATGCTATCTCTTTATGTGAAAATGCACATTAGGATCACAATGAGATATTACTACACATTTACTTGAACTGCTAAAATAATAATTTTTAAAAATGAAAATACAAAATGCCAATGAGAGTACACAACAGTTTTTCTGAAAGTTGACAGGCATGAATAAATAAATATCTAAGCCTTGCTGATTTTATGAATCTCAGAACTTACTGATTACTCCTGTTTCCTCCCATAATTAGAGTTATCTAGCCACAGAATAATACAGCTAGAAAAGTTATAATATTTTCTCTCTCAATTCATACCTAACACAAAACCAACAAACAAAACCAGATCCAGAGAGGTGAGGAAGAAAACTCCCCAAGATAGAAAGCATTTAGTAAAAAAGCTGAACAAGAACGAGTATCTGTCCCTTACTCCAGAGTTGTTCACAAGTTATTCTGGAAATGTCTCTCATTTTCAAAACTCTCAAAACATAATAGCTTTCCAGCACATCTGTACCAGTATAAATCCCATCATATTTTTCTTCGATTCTTTTTTCCCCACAGCATCTTTTTGATAAAACTCTAATCCAAATTTCTCTAACTCTAAATTCCTTTTGTTTTCCAGAGATAGTCTGTTTGTCTTTCTCTTTACCTGATCTCAAAACTATTTGTTACAATTTAATCTCTGTTCTCGAAAAAATTAAAAAGGTTTAAGGCCTTAGAGTTAGAAATAAAGACGTTGACTATACCCAAACTAACTAAATACTGATCTCCTAACTCTTCTTTTGTATCCATTTTTCATTCTTTCCTACTACCTTTTAAAAATACTCATACTCTGTCCATTATAGGAAAAAAAAACACATGTTCTGCTTGAGTGTGGTATAATATTTGAGTTTTAATCTATCTAAATGGCGATCATATATGTGTATATCCTATATAAGTGTATTTCCTAAATGGTAAGCTCCTAGAGGGTGGTGAGTGGTATGCAGAATACAGCTCCTTAAGGCATTACACATAAAACCAGATGCAATCTGGTTGCATCAAAGTTATGAAGAAGGCTATAAAAAGATGGGTCATTAAAAATCAGTCAATATTTACTTCTTATTTTCATTAAGGCAAGAAATGTAAATTGAATAACCACTGCTAAACATATTGATGGTTGTAATTTAAGTAAATTTATGGACTACACCATTAAAGGGCTTATATATTTAGTAATGATCTTCATCCTTTGCTCATTATACAAAACTTCAAATGATAAATGGCCCTGGAATACTTTCACGATTAAGTTGATATTGAGAAAATGATGAAAATGTGATAGCTGATATCTGGGGCTAAGAAATTATGAAGGGATATTTTGGAAAGAAACATAGCCTTTCCCAGTATAAGGGAATTTAAATATTGAATTACTGAATTTAACCTTCAAAGCATATATTAAAACTAGGAGCCAAACTAATAAAGGGAGAGGATAGATTTGTGCTGAGGATAGAATGGGGCACAATGCAAGCAGGAGAAAGTTGTTTGTGGAAAATTTGTATTAGAGATGATATGCCTGGGACTTATGACCTACAAAGAAATAACTCTTGATGCTGAGGGCAGCCCTTGGTGATGTTAGTTATCTTGAAATTGGGTCTGGTTGTTCTAAAAATGTAGTACCAAGCAGTATCATCGAAGTGCTTTAGCTTCTCTCAGCCACAATTTATTAGATATGTATTTGAAATCCAAATGTTCCTCAGTCCCGCTCAAATCTATTTTTATCTCAGCTGATGTCGCAGTTTTGTTCTTACAGACCTGTCAAAGACAATTTTTTAAGGTTACAGCATAATTGCAAGATTTTCATGGCATTTCTTATACCACCACATATTTTTACTCTAGATCATACACTGTAAATGCTTGTCATATATGTGCTGTTTATAAGCTTTACCATCAGCCTTCTGCTTATTCTGTTTCAGTATTAACATTACTCATTTGTATAACATGACTTTCTTACGTTATGTGTGTGTAATGAGATAACTGTGCACATGATAAATAGACATATAGACATAAACCATACAATCAATGGAATAGTTTGTATTTTCATGTTCGTGCTAAGCTTAATATATCTAGTGAAAGCAGCTGTATTTGGAGAAGAGCTGATTTTAACTTGCTCATTAATAAGATTCATTTAATGTATTTATTTTCTAAAGGAAAATGACATATTCTCAACTCTTAATTCCCCACAGCTGCCTTTCCAAACTCCCCACTTCCGTTATTCACCATTCAAGTCAGTTTGAACTGTGCCTCCAAATTCATGTGTCACAAAGCTAACCCCCCATGCCTCAGAATGTGATGTGATTAAGAAAAAGTCACTACAGATGTAATTAGTTATGATGACAGTCTACTGCAGTAGGGTGGACCCCAACCCATTTAACTGGTATCTTTATTAAAAAAAAAAAGCCATCTAAAGAAAGTTGATTAAATTAAAAATCTTCTGCAGAACAAGGAAAATAATTAACAGAGCAAACAGGCAATCTACAGAGAGGAGGAAAAGATTCATAGGCTATACATCTGATAAATGGTTAATAACAAAATAACAATGAATTCAAGAAAAAAAAAAAAACCACCATTAAAGAGTGGCCAAAAGGCCAAATGACATGAACAGAAGCTTTGCCCAAGAAGATAGACATATGGACAATCAACATAAAAAAAATGGTCAATGTCATTAATCATCAGAAAAATGCAAATTAAAACTGCACCCCAGTTTGAATGGCTTTTATTAAAAAGTAAAAAACTAAACAAAACCCAATATATATTGACATGAGTCCAGTGAAAAGGAATACTTTTACACTGTTGGTGGGAATGTACATTAGTACAACCACTATGGAAAATACTGTGGATATTACTCAAAGAACTAAAAGTAAACCTACCATTTGATCCAGCAATCCCACTACTGGGCATTTTCCCAAAGGAAAAGAAGTCATTTTATCAAAAGGACTCCTGCACTCAAATGTTTATTACAGCACAGTTCCCAATTTCAAACATGTGGAATCAACCCACCTGTCTATAAATACATGAGCAATTAACAAAATATGGTGTGTATATAGCATGGAGTACTGCTCAGTCATGAAGAATGAGGAATTAAGGTCTTATGCAACAATTTGGACACCATTATACTAGCCAATATATTTAGAGAATGTAAAAACAAAAAACACTATTGTATTTGCTGTTTAATTGGAACTAACCAGTGAGCATACTTGCGCCTATAGGAAAGTAAAATTCAAGGAAAATCAACTGGGGACCAGGAGAGAAGGGGAAGGGATAGGTGAAAACCTACATAAATGGGAAGAATGAACATGATGTGGATGACGGGCTCACTTATAATCCTGACTCAAGAATTACAAAAATATTTCATGTAACAAAATGTTTATACTCTGGTAACATCTTAAAATAATAATAATAATAAAAAAAAAATAATGAGGGTGCCGCCTGTGGCTCATTGAGTAGGGTGCCGGCCCCATATACCAAAGGTGGCGGGTTCAAATCCGGCCTTGGCTGAACTGCAAAAACAAAAAAATATCCAGGCATTGCGGCAGGCACCTGTAGTCCCAGCTACTTGGGAGGCTGAGGCAAGAGAATCGCCTAAGCCCAAGAGTTGGAGGTTGCTGTAAGCTGTGTGATACCACAGCACTCCACCGAGGACAATAAAGTGAGACTCTGTCTCTACAAAAAAGAAAAAATGAAAAAGAGACGTGCAAAGGAAACAATGCCTGTAAAGACTGGTTTCATGCTGCCACAGGCAAAGACACTACCAGGAACGAGGCGGAGCCTTGGAACAGACCCTTCTCTCGCATCTTTAGAGGGAGTATGGCCTTGCCAACACCATGATTTAAGATGTTTAACCTCCAGAACTATGAGACAATGAGTCTCTGTTGGGTAAGCCACTTAGTTTGAGGTATCTTGTTACAGCAGCTCTAGCAAACTAATAGAGCATCTCACCAAGATTCCCACAGAATTCCTACAGTAATGGTAGAAATCGACTCATTCACTTTCTTTCCTCTGGCTATGAAAACATTCGAAGCATCACCTGTTCTTCCCTACTGTTGGGATGCCTGAATTAATCCTTTCATTGCTTGAAAACTTATTCACCATTCTCCTCAGTCTCATTTGCCCCACAAATTCTATTCCTTCTTTCAGTATTATCTATCACCAATTGCACGATCTCTGTTGGATGAAATCCCTCAGTCTATAGCCATGGTCATATGTTTTCTATATTTACAAACTCAAGAGTGGCCAATATTTGTTGCATCCTCTTACTAGCTTTTAATGACACCTAATTTTCATCCTTATGCCTGTGGAAATTATTATCCCAAACATCCAACATCAGCAGTCACATAATTATCCAGCACAAAATGATCTTAACTATCTTTTTACTGTTTATTTTTGTTTTGGCCCTAAATATTTCTTCAGGAGAATCAAAATGAATCTATATATGTCTCTCTGTCTTACATTTCTTGATTTAATCTCACTTTTATTTACAAAAATTACTTGTAGACATACAGGACTTTGAGAACACTGAGACTGCTCAGCTTCGTAAAGTAGGGCCTGTCTTGGGTTGTCTCTCTTTCTGCTCAACATGGATGAGACACAGGCTGCAGAGATACAGCAAACAGAAGAAAAGAGACATGATCTCTGCTTCCCTTTAGTTCTCCTAGTTGCTGGTTGCCTGATGATGAATTTGTTAAATTTTAACTCCATTCAGCATGTGACTCTGTCTACCATTCTCCTCCTTTAAGGAAAATCTTTTGACTGAGCTTTCATAATGCCATAGGGTCAGGGTCTCTACTCTTGATTTTCTTTTTCTGTGCTTCATCCTTCTTCAACATCTCTAAATCTTTCTTAAGTGAATATAAAAACTTTCAGTCTCCCCTCTATGAGATTATGTCACTATCCTCGGTCCAATGACAATCATTATTCTCTCCAGCTGCCTACCTATCACCAAATTTAATTCCTATAATTACAATTAGAAGATAAAAGCTTGGGACAATTTAAAGTTAGCATAACTTTTTGTTTTGAAATATAATATGCTATCATATTTACAGAATTGTTTAAACTGTATTCCTTCAGAAATTAATCTTCCTGACTTCCCTATCCCAAAAGTCTATTATGTTGCCAGATTTTTTTATTTCTACTATTGAATTTCCAGTTCTTCATTTCTTTCTCTATGGCCATTTTTACATAATTCCAGACATCTATTATAGTTGTAAAATACCCTGCTTGCCTCCTGGAATTTATTCTTGCTCATCCTCTACATTTGCACACTTCCTCTTTCTCAAGCAAAGATTGGTGAGGATGCTAGCCTTCAGCCAATTGGCTTGAATGGCCCCCAAATGGACTTGATCCCAACCCCAGTGATGCAGCAGAATGTAAACTGATCTTAGTTGTTTCATTCTGTTTCTACAAACAAGTTTAGGTAAGGCTTATATCCTAGGCATAGTCATCAAGATAAGACTTCCTCTTTGAAGACACTGAAGAAGTTGTATTACTAATAAACTAATATGTATGACTAATAGTAAAGTCAAATGACAATCATGGAAAGTCAAATGGAATTATAAAAAGTAATGGCACTGATAAACACTACACTTAGGTATTCCACCTTGGGACCCTGTGTTCTAGAATGATAGTTCTCTTTATTGTTAAAACCATTTAATCTGGGTTATGTTACTAGGAACTGAAAGCTACTGCTCAACCAGGCTGGCTTCATCCAAGTTCCAGAACCCAAATTTCAAATATTCATTTTCAATTTGATCCAGATATAGCATAGACACTTCAAATGCTACTGATTTAAAAGAACTCTGTTGTTTCCACAACTCAGTTTGATCTACCTCCCATTTGTTTTGTGTATTTGTCTTGAAATTACAGTCTGTAATAGCTCCAAACCAGGCCAGAAACCTAGATTCACCTCTATCTTCTTTCCATTGCATTTCCTAGGTTACCAGTAACCTGTTAATGTTAACTGTAAAACATGTCTCACATTTACTCTCTCCACGAGAATCTTCTTATATAGACTATTTTTCCTTCCCTGCCACCATCAAATTATTGCTTATCTAAACAATTTTAGGCACCACTTTCAAGATATGCTCCTAACACACTGGCAGTTCTTAGAAATGTTTACAAAATGTATGGTATTGTCACATGTATTTTTTTCCGCTGCTTTTTGGAGCAAATCATTAATACTATAATACCCAATTTCCATCTGAGCTTACTGTTTTGCTTAATCTTTATACATATTCACATGTACTATAGTTATAGTTGTCTGCTAATTACTCTCGAAATATGTTTGGGAACGTATATGCCTTCATTTGTACTATTATCTCAGTACATAATGTCTTTTCTTCTCATTGAACTGAAAAACAATCCATATTCAGTGTTAAGGTCTTTCGTAAAACACTCTGTGAACCACTCCCTACAATTGGGAGCACTCATTCTTTGGGGGGTAATATTTAGTTCATACTGTAATTGTATTATGTATTATTTGTATTTTCATTAATCAAGTGATTGTATATTTTAATTGTCTTAAACAGCTTTGCTGTTAATTCCTAAATATGTATTATAATCTTTATTATTCAAATAAAAAATAATTGAATAAATCTTTATACTTAGAAATCTAAGTAACCATAAGTGAACATATAACTAGTCTTTAATATCCTTAATGGTTAACCACTACACTGTGAGTGAGGAATATGTCATATTCTCGTTGAAACTAACAAACCTAGTAGCCTCTAGAAAATAGTAGCCATTCAATAAGTTTTATTAAGTTAATTTTCCCAAAATTTAGCTTTAAAATACAACATTTTTTGAAGAGCCATGAAAGTATGAAGAAAACAACTTAGTGGTAGAACTGAATCAAAATGCAATTAATCATGTAGGAGCAAAGATTTAAAATTCATTACATTCCTTCACTAATCATTTAAAATGGGTGGTGTATACTGTATTACTCCTTTTATATGATATCATTTTATGCTATCCATGAACCAATAGCTAGTACAGAAATATTCATCATTTCTTCCTTATAACCAGTCTCATTGGTTTGTTATGATTTCCAATGAAAAACATATATTAGTCCTAGTTACATATTAGTCACAGGATGTTGATGTTGAATTAAAATAGCTTGTGTGTAGCATGACAGGACCCCCATAAGGGCTTCCTTCCTGTAATGGGTGATGGTGCAGATGTCACACTGAGAACCACAATGTTAATACTCCAACCATTTGAAGTTATTTTTCTAGCACAGGTGGTTCTTAAACTTTGCTGCTCATCAAAATCACCCGTGGAGCTTTAAGAAATGCAGGTATCTAGGCCCTAATTGACAAAAGAAGCTGATTTCAGTGTTCCTGAGTAGTAGAGCCCACTTATTTGTATTTTTTAAATCTCCAGAGTTGGTTCTAATGTGTATCAAGAGTTGAGAACTAGAGTAACAATCTGAACATGATGACCTCCCTTTGGAAGTTATTTTCTTTATCTTTCTTGGTTAGAATAATCATTGCTACATATGGGATTTGTTTCTGTCCCATTGCTTTCTTGTAAATCATAGTACGTGTAGTTTAGTTCTGGTTTTGTCTTTCAAGTTTAAACTCCTATGTCTGCAACCCACGAGCCAAATTAGCTCCTAGATAACAAAAGGTTATCCCAGGAACACTACACCAGGCAATTTCTTTCTAATATTTCCTCTCCTACTTTAAGAACTATTAATCTGCCCTTATCAGAGGCAAAGACAGTGAGCTTACAAGCCTTCAAAATTTGTTATTTTGTTGCTCAGGGACTACTTAAGGTAATATGTCATCAGATGGAGAAGCCAAAGTATTTCATGGCCATTTTAAGAATAAGAAAGTCACGTTGACCACTGACATTTTAAAATATAATACTCAGGTAATAAGGATGGGTCTGGTTTAGAGGCCCCAATCTTAAAAATAGACATTTTTTAAAACTACATATTTATTTTTCTTTCCCTCTGTCGATACTTGAATATTAGATTTATTAATCATTTTGAGTGCCTAATTCTTGGTATTACTGGACTTGATAGCATGAGGGTACCAGGTCTAAAATATAAAAAAAGACTTTATTCTTAAAAATTTTACACTATAAGGCGGCGCCTGTGGCTCAAAAGAGTAGGACACCAGCCCCATATACCAGAGGTGGTGGGTTCAAACCCAGTCCTGGCCAAAAAAAAATTACACCATAATCTAAGAAGATGCTGGAAGAATAAAATTTTGTCCACAATCTCCTTTGGTATTAAAATGTGTTCTGTGTCTTATACATTGAATTTTCTTTGACAAAATTGATAACAAACTTAAAATTGACACAGCTGCTTTCATGGGTTATATGTGGAACCTAAACATTTTTACAGAAATAATTATGCGTATCCGTGTTCCTCAAAGTTTTGGACATATCTATTATAATCACTTATATTCAAAAGTGTTGAATTTACTAAGTATCACATATAATCTTGTTTTCCTAATAAAAAGCAAAAATAAAGGTTTCTAACCCATAGATACCTCTACAGTGAGTTCTGTGATACAAGCAGGCACGGTACAGCTCAAGTGATTTAAAAAAAAAAAAATACCAGGGCATATTTCCACTCACAAACTGGGTCATGCAATTTAGCCTTGATGTTGGGTCACACAGAGGACTATGGGTCTATACTATACGAATGGATGAAAACAAGACTCACTACCGCTGACAGGCTTCAGGCTGTCTTTTATTCATGTTTATCACTGCCTGAAGTAGAGAAACACTCAAAAAAAGGGAGGAAAAAAACACAGGGCAATTTTGAATTCTGAATTCTTTAAAAAAAAAACAACCCAGGAAGGCGATCTAGTTTGGATTCACTTCCACACTGCTTTCTCCCTCAGAGCGCCTGGCTCTCTGAGTTCATCTAGCCGAGAGGCTTCAGCCACAGTCATATCCTCAAGGGAATGCTGGGAAATGAGTCACAAAGACTGAACGCCATGCACGGTACAGAAGTCTGGTTTAGAGCTAGATAAGGACAGTGGCACAGCTGTAGACACACAGCAGGTGGAGAATCACTTAAGGGATAATGAAAAGTAGCAGGTTAATAAGTTTATAGGGAGAGAAAAAAAATTAGAACCTGAGGTGAAACCCTGGAGTGACAGCAAAGCCTGCAAGAGTAAAAGAAACACAGTAAACTCCACTTTGAAATCTCTGGTCCGGACAAAGCAGGATGGGTAGGCTATTACTTACAATTAAAAGATGGGAGAATCTGGTACGGTAAAAGGTACCATATGAGAGTAGACATCTGACTTTTGTTTCCAAGCATCACTAATTTGTGTGTGACTTCAAGAAAATTGCTTAACCTATTTTAGTCTCATTCTTAAAATCAAATGGTAGACCTGAAGTTTCAATTATGTGTTTTCTACAGGTCTAAAAGTGTGTAAATTACAAGTATAAACATTTTTAGGACCTATAGAGAGGAAAACAAAACATGTGTTAGATAAGATGCTAACAGGCTTGTAATAGGAACAGCGTTGCTACATGGATTTCCCTCTGAGACCTGTGTGAATCTCTTAGATTGTTCCACATCAATGATAGAAGATGCCGCTTAATGAAGCAGCCCTTTCCACATCTGGAGAATTCTATGTTCAACTGACACTCATCTTCTAGTGTGTTCTACTCCTGGATCCACTTCTATCCGCAAAATGATGTTAAAAAATTCTTTTCAATGACGTAAACAGAGATTTTTGATCTCTGTTAGCTTTGTATTATCTAGACTATAAATATACTTGCTTCTTTCAGCCACTGCTCACTTTCATGACTGGAGAGCACACAGATTGTGGACTTCTAAGGATGCTCAGGTAGTTGGCATCTATTTTAAATGGTGATACCCTGAATGTGATGAGATGGTGTCTTTGATCCACAGTGTAACTGAAACCCTGAATTTTAAATAATTCTGTATGAATTTGGACTAAGTATGGAACAAAAACATTTGGTTTCTGAGCACAGAGGCTAATCACCTCAGATACTAAGAGTATATGAGGTTGGAACACATAAACTGCTGATACAGATATATATATAGAATTTCAAGAACTGACAGTGATTATACAAATAACATCAATAATTACAGGGGCGGGCACTGTAATTGTGTTGTATTTTTCATTTGTGTATCACTTAATAAGAGCCAATTATTTGATAAAACAGGTAAAGGTGGGAGGGATGGTTTTTAGGGAAGCCCTTGCACAGAATGAAGTCAGGTATCCAGTTAAATTTACTTTGGACAGAATTTTTTCCTCTATGGTCTCAGGACTGAACCTATTTTAACCATCTATCATCCTTGGTGCCCTTTTCAGTTAGGAAAACCAACTAGTGATATCTTGAATTTCTTCTTATCTTGAAATATTTCCTCTCCACTTTTCACTTAGGTGAGATGTACCCTTTTGGGTCAATTTTGGTATTTATATAATCTATTCATGCTGTGAAGTAGAGTACCCTTGGTGCTAACAATTTAAATAAAGTCTGGGCCAATCACTGTCTTTTCCTTGCTTATGTATACAGGATTTAAGTTGCAATATGCCCAAAGTCCACCAGAAGAAATTATCTGAAGACTTCCACGTCCTAAAATTTCTGATGCAGTGACTTTTTCTCACTTTCTTGGCACTCTATCTACTGCTTAACATAAAAGGTGGATCTTTATTATGGCAGAAGAATGTTTAACTAGAAATAATTATAAAATGTGCAATAATTAGAACTTTGTTCATGTTAAACAGCCTTTGTCAAAGTAAGCCAGGCTGGAGAGGGCCATAGATGGCTCTGACAAGTAACTTCACAAATTTGCTGCTGTGCACTTACACTGGCAGTATTGTACAGACAACGGGGTCTCATAACCTTGGTATATCACTGCCTCACATTTTGCATATTAGCATCATGACATTAGTAAACAACTCTTTCAATCTCATGATCCTCTGAGCCACATCAATCTCTACCATCCCTTTATTTTCTCAGAACCTCACAGAAAGCATGAGCATTTATGTAGGTGAATGACAGATCTCACTGGTACTGGAAAGAGTATTTCTGAGGTCTCATCATGAAAAGCAGAAAATATACAACAGATCCTAAGAAATGATGGCTACTTCACAGTGATAAATTAAAATAAAAGCAGTAAGCAGAACCCTTACCCAAGCACAAACTAAACAGAATTTCAGGGGTAGAGGACAGCTGGTGCTTACGTGGCAGGGCACGTCTCACTGCATGCAGTAGTTGAATGTGGGAGTGACTAGTGGGAGGAGAAAAAGTAGAAGGAATAACATTAAAAATATGCCTTTATCAAGCAGTATTCAGCTCCTTTATATGTAGCTTCTACTTTGCTTCTGTCTTTTGTCACATTCACTATTTCTCATTGTTTCATCAGGAAATTTGTCAAAATGTACTTTCATAGAATTCATTGCTAAAATGGTGAAAATTCTTGACCAAATTGGTGCATTTTTCAAGATGTAGATTAGGAGGATGATGTAGATTTTCATCAATCAATTATGTAGTACTTATCAAGAAACTTGCTCTTTGACCATTAATAACTCCCTACTAATTCTTTTGTTTCCCACAGTTCCTCATTTTGGGTTACTGGAATCCATTAAATTAATTTTGGGTATACAGATAATGAAATTGTCTTCCCAACTCTGATTCTCCTCCTCAGAGTACACAAATAACAAAGCAATCGAAATGAGATTAGATACATTTATACTTGTTTATATGTTTGGTGAACACAATCTGGTTTCTAGTGATGGACATTTTTAAAAATTCCTACAGCTGGGTGGTGCCTGTAGCTCAAAGGAGTAGGGCACCGGCCCCATATACTGGAGGTGGTGGGTTCAAACCCATGCCTGGCCAAAAACTGCAAAAAAAATAATAATAATAATTCTTGCAGCTATTCACTTAGTAATCTAGATGTTTGCCTAACACTACACTTACAATATTTTTCATTTTTGAAAAAAAAGTGAAAATTACCATATTACTTGTCTTTTATATCTAATATTTGCTATCTTTCCTCAAAGAGAAAAACAGTTCTGAAATAATATTTGCACGTCCTGGGAGGTAAAGTTATCCTGCAGGGGAAGCATGAACTCATTTAGAGGAACTCTGTAAGTCTGTGTTTTCTTATAATTCTTTATCTCTCTTTTAGTTAAATTTCCTCATCAGTGTGTACTCTAAATTTGCCACTTGGAAATGTATCTTCCTTGACAGAGATGATATATATATATTAAAAAAAAAGAGTCTAGGTTACTCATGGAATAAAAGGCAAATAGTTTTAAATACAATAGTTTTAAATGCATACAAAATACTCCACTGAGAATTTTTTAAAAACACAATGAGTTTAGTTTGATCTGAAAACAAGACAATAAAGTCCACAAATAAAACTTTATTAACCAGCCTAAGTCTATAAGTAATTCGTGCCTATTAAAATGCCAATCATATTTTCAGAGAAAATGGGAGAGTGAACTATTGAATTGGCTGTCAAACTAGTAAGATCCATTTTTATTTCTTTTCTTAAAAATGGATTGACTGGTATTTTAACTGATTGACAGTCAAGATATATATGAGAAAAGTAATGGATTTTTTACTTGTGTAACTGCAAAAACTTGAGTCCAAAGGTTTTAGTGAGTAGCTTTAACCTTAAGCACCCTGCTAGTCTCTCTGGCACTATCATTTATGTAAAGTCCAGTGAGACATATCTACACACTTCAACAATTCAACTATTGGATGAAAATTTCTACTAAGGTATTTCCTTAGCCTGGGAAAATATATTTATAACTGTCATGAAACCAGTGCCAACTTCTTCTTTTCTGATTTGTTTTCTTCCTGAGCCGATATTTATTTTTGCAGTTGAATTCTCACGCTTTTAGTTAAGACTGTATGCTTGAGAAGGAGAAGGAGATTTGTACGTTGCCTTTGGTAGTAGGTCTCAGAGACCTGTCATGGTCAAGGAAACTGTCAGCATTATATAAAAGCTCAGACGAATATGTGATCCCTGCAACATGCTACCTTGCTATGTGGAAGGGGAAATGGAATTTATATAACCCAGACAACTTTTCATTAGAATTAATATAGAGATGAAAAGTGTTCAGGCAGAAAGTGTATCATAATACACGAAGAAAAGATAAAGGCTGTGATTTTGCCTGAGACAATGATTTTTGAGAATGATATTTCTAAATGAACAAAAAATCCCTAGCTATGCAGAAAGAAAAAAATATTTTTAAATAATCCTTTTTGTTTATTGGTTTTATCTTTTCACTTGACTAGCTTTGAAATCCAAGTAAGTTATTTTTCAAATATTTTAGCTCTTGATAAAGCCTGAACTCTGTAAGAATTGAAGAGCTTTAAGAATTACTAGGATGAACTTTTCTATTGCTGGCTTATACTTTAGGTGTTTGAATTTTCAACAACACAGCTCACTGGGCAGTAGGGGAGACAAAATCTGAAATCCAGTATTAAAGGGATATAAAAGTCAACAGGTTACTTTTGCAAAGATGTTTATTATGTGGATTTGAAATTACATGTTTTCCAAAACTTCTCAGCACAGTTTTTAAATTGGAAGCTTGTATATTACACATATCTTAAACTTATGAAGATCATGAACCTAAAGTAAAATTAGTCTACACAATGACACTGTTCGCTCCTTGTAGGGGAAAAGATGATTTAGTTTTATTACAGTAAAATAAATGTAGAAGTGTTAAACTTAGGGATGTAAATTCAAGGCAAATGCTGAAAAGAATTTTTTACTTCTGCATTTTTTCCCAATAGTTTTGTCAAAAGTCACTTTCTCCTGCTTAATGTGTGCTGTAAGCTAGCTACATGAAATGAACGACTTTGGCCTTAACTGAATGCTACTGTCTGCAGTACATCATAACCTCAGCCTGCTGATAATAAGCCTTACTTGGCAGTACTCTACACCCAGTGGCATTTGGAAAGCTGTAATAATGATGATGAAATTAAAACCCCAGAATTTAAATAGCACATAGGCCAGTGTGCTGAAAAAATGTAGGTAAGAATAATAATGATTTCTAAAATGTTTGTATTCACTGGTGAAGGCTGAGCTAATTAGGACAGAAACTTGAAAAATGATTTCTTTTCTGAATGTCCCAAGTAGAATGGCCTGGAATAAACATAAGCAAATTCAGAAGGTATATCCTCTTTAAACAATAATGCACTGAAATCATTCTACATTTATATCTGTACACTGTTTGACCTCTACTGTTGCAGGTGGCTTTAATGTATGTCCTTTTTTTGATTTAAGTGTTTGTTCCTTACAACAATACAAATTGGGCAATGTTTCTATAGCAATCTTGGCAATGATTACCTTAGCTATATATATAAGGTCCAGAACAGCCTTTCTCCATCTCTCTCTATTTAGAAAAATATTCCCTCATTAAAAATGTTGGAATATATTCGTCTAACTGTCTGAATCCTATCCAAGCCCACCACAATTTGGAGTTAGTCAAGTAGAAATTCATCCAAGAGAGAATAGGCTAGTTCCTTTTATCCTTTTCATGAACATACAAAGAAAGAGGTTGTTGTGGTTTTTATTGCTTTTATCGAATGGTACTTAAAAAAATTAAAAATGTCTTCATTGCAATCAATAATGTCTTATTGATTTCTTTATGAAGCCTGTTGCCTCAAAGAGGAGTGAATAAAAATTTATATACCTATATCAACTATTTCATTACCTATCAATGTCAGCACTTTCACAGAGACCATTGGCCCATAGAACCCAATTTGAGAAACACTGGCCTAGTGATAACACAATTTTATCAATTTTATCTAATTAAACCTATTTGAAGACCCTATCTTGAATTCTCCCTCTTGCACCCTAATGTGGTTTAGCTGGGTTTAACAGGAATGACATTCCTTAGGTAGGCAGTGAAAAAGTTGATAAAAGAAAATCATTCAACATCTACACATACCATATACTGAAACACAATGTGTGAACTTTCTACATTGATAGCACTGTGTTCAAGTTCTTAGCACACAGAGTAATTCTCAGCTTTCAAGCCCACCTTTACCAAGATCAATTCCTTACACTTTTTATGTTATAACAGAAATAACTAGATGGTGATTGGTCAGCTTTTATAATTAAATGACAAGTTGAACCTTTATTCAAACCTGACATGATTTTACATAGTAAGCAACAATAAAACCTTCCTTTTTTGGGCAGCAGGATGTCAGCTAGACAATTAGTAGACACTTAAAGATGGAAGAGAAAGCATACATTGTCAGTTTGGCATGTCAACAAAAAATTACTTACTATTTATTGACCCAATTTATTCTTCCTTTACTTTAAGTATCACCCATTAGTCTACTGCTCAACAATTCAATGACTTTAAGATTTTTCTCCAGAGGTAAGAAATAGAATACGGGTACATAGTTATTCAATAGCTGAAATAGTTTTGTTCAAAGAATTAGCCTTTTTATTCTTTCAAATTCTTCACAGTGTTGACCCTCAAATTAAGAGAAATAATAATATTCCAGGATCATATTTTATCATTCAGCTATGTCAAAAAGAAGTAAATTTAGATGTAATTTAGACCAAAACAGCTTGGCATACAATAGGTATTTAATATTTAATATTTTGTATTGTTAACTATTTTCATATTTTTTCAGCCTGGGGAAGTTGTAAATTAACTAACACACTAATCATCCTAAAATATGCCCCCAAAGAAGGGTGAGTATATGAACTATATTTTTAATTTCCAAAATTATATTTGGCATTATATTTTTGTATTCCATTACATTTTTGCTTTTTTGCTGTTAGACATAATTTTTATCACAATTTCCTAATTGGGTCTATTTTCTGGAACTTGAAAGATGAGTAGTTCTTCTTTGCTGAAACACAGTATTGTAAGAAAAAATTGCTTGCTTTGTTTGTATATGAAAGGGAAAAGGAGATACTGACATGAATGGGTGAATTTCCAAGTGGTTAATTCTGAGTCATAGGTTAGGGAATCAAGCAATAGAATTAGTTCACATATCAAAGGAAAATGTGAGTTGTAACATATAGCATAGTACAAAAGGAAGCTGTCTAATTTCTACTTCTTTAGGCAACAAATCCGCCCATATAATTTGGCACAATGATCTATTTCAGAGGTGGAGCCTGTTTTTGTATGCTGTTCCTGCAGAACAGAGAGATATACACACGGTAGGCATGTAAAGAAAGTCTGAGAAAGATAAAACACATATGTGTCCTAAGTCACAAACCTGCTGGCAATTTCAACTATTTTATGTAACATAAATCCCACTTTAAAAGAATACTTTATAAAAAGCAAATATTTTCTGTAGATTACAAAATCAAAAAGCTTCAGAAACATTTATCAATTTTTTTTTCTCTTCATGACTATTTCCTTCTGTACTCTGTATCATTAAACCATAGTATGGGGCATCCTGATACAGAAACACTCAGAATGAACACGAAAATGTAACAGTTAACAAAATGAAAAGTTATAGTCGACAAAAATATCTTTTAGCTTTGACCCATTTTACTTCTTTCTTGGGCATGTAGATGCTTGCTAATATTCATACCTGTGCTAAATATAAAAATACCTGAGAATAGCTGGAGCCCAGCTTTCTATGGGCGGCCTTTTAGTTTCTCCATCTCTATCTGCATTGACTTATATAAAAAGTACGAAGTTAAACGAGTCTCTTTAAGTGTAATTTCCTTTTTTGAAACTATTCAGAGAAGACTATATATTTTAGTTTTCAAGATTACTGACATCCTGTATATGCAAATATTCATTTCCTACATTACAATAATACTCAAAAAAAAAAAAAAAAAAGGAAGTGCCTGTGTAGGAGTAAGCAGAAATAGAACAGTCCCAGTATTGTACCATTCCCACACTTCACGATTGTCTTTTAGATTTCTACTTTTAAATCACTTCTATTCCTATCACAGTTCATAAAAGTGAGTGAGAACTTGAATCTCGATTTATTTTTTATTTCAAAGTATTATGGAGGTACATATATTTTTGGCTGTATGGGTCACTTTTATCATGCTTGAGTCATAGTTATCTTGGAGCCCACTACCCAGATAGTGTTCACTGTATCCATGACCCAGGTTTTACCCATCTTCTCTTCCCAGTATTTTAATTTCTTCATTTAAGAAATTCTCCTTCCTCATCATCACCATAAGCATTTTTCAAGGAAGCTTCTACAATCAATTGCAAACATTGTTATAACACAATTTAAATTTTCCTTATTAACTATTTATAGTCAATGTTTTTCTTTTACTTTTCCTGCATTTTTATGGTATAGGAATTAGGTTATGTATGCAACTGGTGATCAGCTGAGTCCTGTCTTTGTTTCACCAATTATTTCTTCAATATATGGATTAATTCTACTTAGTGTTTACTTTGCAACTATTCTCATACTCAACTTTGACAAAAACAACATTTAATATAACTAATAAATCATGCTTAACAAATACATTTTTTAGTCTATAGGATTCCATCTTTTAAACAACTTAGCAAGTACGCTCTAATTGTTTCCATTTCACAAGAGTTAACAGGTTTTCAGAAAAGTTTTGTAACTTGTACAAGGCCACATTGTTAGGAAAGGTTAAGCCTGGGATTTGAGCTTTCATCTCTTTGCAGCAAAGTTCACACCTTGAGGGCAGGAAACTAAAAGTGTGCAACACATGTTGACATCCATCATGTGAATACTAATGGAACCATCTCTGTTTGAAAATATTAAACATGAAATGTGGAAAAAACAAAAGACCACTATTTGGGTCAGTGATGGAATGATTTACTTCAGTCTCACTGATTAATTCTTAAAGCAAAAAGAATAAGGTATAAAGTAGAGCCATAATCGAAAGGACAAAAAGGACGACCAAAAAAGTTTTAAATGATTTCCTTTCCTACTTTCTTCTTCATCTATGTGACTCTTTGGCCATTGTCAAGAAGAACAAGTATCTGTAGACACATTCAATTTCTTTCTCTTTTTTAGAGTGTAGAAGCAGTCTCTTGAAGACAGAAAAATGAAATATACCTGTGGTCATAATTATTCAAATAATGACACAACAAATAATTAAAGGGCTTTTGGATTTGGGCTCATTCTGTTTCTTACATTTGGACTACCACGTGTGATGTCAGTTACTGTAAACCAAGCAGTCCTCCCCTAAAAGTGGCTTAACCCAGCAACCAACAGAGTTCTTTGAGCTTTTTCCTTCAGTGGCATCATGTGCACAAATTGGGGAAGAGCTTCTTAATCTACACTGACTATTCATCCACTGCAAGTAAAAGTGTTTGGGGTGAGAGCGGAACAAATGACGATAATTTCGGTGTATATAACTTTGTAAGTAAAGAGAAAAAAGCAGAACTTATGTATCCTAAAAATACCTAGTACATTATAAGCACTAAAGTTTTTTTAGCCTTTGAATTAAAAGACTGGTCAGTCTAACGCAGCAATGTTTTGCCTACATTCCGCTGTTGTCAGTTTCCATTAATTTAAAAATCTCTGATGTTCTACCAGAATTCATATAATCTCTCTCGTGCATTCATCTTATGAAAGAAGACAGCATCTGTAAAGTTGGTCTTTTTTTCCCTACTTTTTTGGGGGATGTTGATTTAGCAATTATAAATGTCCATGTGTTTCCAGGCATTGCAGGAATACCATCTATATCCCTACTTTTCAGATGGAAAAACTGAAGCCCTGTGGGTTAAGTAATATGGTCAATGTCATAGTTAATAACTGACAGATGAGGGATTCAAATCCAGTGTTTTACACTGAAGGAAGCCTCTTCTCACTCTCTCTAGTACCTCAAATTTTAAGCCTTGTAAGGAAATGTATCTCTTTTAGTCTAAATCTTAATCATCCCATTGTCAGAGGTGCCTCACACAATTGTGGAAGATGTGCAAAGCCCCACCCTTGGGGATTCCAGTTACATTTTAGCCTAGGAATGGGCTCTCCAGAACCTCATGCAGAAAATAGACATTATATGTGTACATGGAGGCTGAAACTTCAGATCCACCATGGTTCCAATGCATGTTCTCTATGCATGTTCCATGTGGTACTGTAACAGGAAACTAAAGTTTTGCTATAGAAGTAGCAGTTCACACACACAATGGAAAAAAAATGCTAGTTTTTCAATGGAAAAAAAAGAGTCATTCAGAAGTGTTTTGCTGGTCTCTAGCTTGCTTATTGGTAATTCTACTCGTGTGTTTAACTTTTTTTTTTAATAATTTTATTGAATCATAATTCTGTACATTGGTGCAATCATAGGGCTCGATTCATATACATTTTAGAAATGTTTTCATCGTACTGTTACAAATAGCCTTCATGGCATTTTCTTGATCACTATATTAAGACATTGATACTCTACATTTAATAATTTTCCCCAGTACCCTGCTAAGATGCACCGTAGGTGTGATCCCACCAATTGCCCTCCCTCCACCCATACTCCCCCCTCCCCCTCCCCTTCCTTTCCCCTTTCTCTGTATTCCTATGCTATAATTGGGTTTTAGCCTTCATATGAAAGCTATAAATTGACTTCATATTAGGGCTGAGTACATTGGATACTTTTTCTTCCATTCTTGAGATACTTTGCTAAGAAGAACATGTTCTAGCTCCATGTGATTTAAGTCCATTTCCTAGAGCCTAATAACTCTTGAACAAACTTGAGTTTACACAAAATGTTTTAAATGAGTGTGTATAGATGCAGCCATCTGACGAAGTCCCCTCATGTAACACAGGTTCCTAATACCACTGTTAGGCCACGTCTCATCCTTGTCGCCTACCATTCCAGCATGGATTCCTTTTGCAAGGTGCACACATCTGCTCACATACATGCACACGCACACACATACACACAAAAAACACCAAGATTAATGTCTTGGTGGGTTTATGCTAGTCAATTTTTAAAATGTGATTTCCAGAGAATAAAACTAAAGGAAAACTTCCTTTGTCTTTTACCAATCGTGTATGCCACAGGCCCGAGGGAGCACGAGGGAGCACAAGGGAGCACGAAGGAGAGCATGAGGTGCAGCACATGCAGTGAATGTGGACCAACCAGGAGCCTTTATTCCCAGCTGATGCCCCAGCCTCATGGCTTTCTCCCTCTCCCCATGTGCTAGCCTCTTTCTAATCTACTCACCACTCAACCGGTAGCCCTTGGCTGGCTGCCTTCTAGAACTGAGCTGTTCAAGACAGTAGCTGCTCAAAAAATGTAGCTGTTTAAATTTAAGTTAATTAAAATTAAAAATTCCATTCCAGATGCACTTGTCACATTTCAAGTGCCCTATAGCCACACATGTCCGTTGCTACCATATTGGACAGCAGAAGATGGAAAACATTCCCATCACCACAAAGTTTCATCAGACAGCACTGGTCTAGAAATAACTAATGATACTTGAACCATCTTCATAAGTGTCTACTCCTAATGAAAAATTTTCCAAATAAATAACAAAACTGACTGAGGCATCATCCCTAGGGAATATGCCTTTGATCATAAATCATAGCAAAGTTTATCTCAGCTGGCTTCAAATAAGCTCTCCCTATGGCTCATGTACTATTGCCTTTGACAGTGGATTAAGACAGTTGAGCAATGGTGAGGGAGTCAGAATTAAGCTTCATTTATAGGGAGATCAGATAGTGTACAATGTGGAACATATATATACTTGAAGTAGCAAATGAGTACATTTAAAAATCCAGAGTTGTTTTAATGTGCAAAAGGCTTTTAAAAGCAGGCCTCTAAGAAACCCTGGAATCAATACTACTGGTATGAATCCCAGGCAATTCCTACTCACCGATGCTTTGCCCGTCATCCCAGAAGAGCCAGCCCTCAGCAGTTGCATTATCATCCAAGGCAACCTTGAAGCCTATGAATTTCTGGCGGCTGCAGTGAGGTGGGAGAGAGGCATCAGCAAACACCACAACCACAGCCACAGCCACAAACAGGGTTTTCACAAATATGCAAAGGCACAAAAGTGGGTGTTCAGTACAGGCTCTTGCCTTTGCTTCATGAGACAAAGGCCAGTTATTAGATTCAAGATACTTGTGACCTAATTCTAGTTCTGTCTCCATCTAGTCGTGTTATGAATGAAGGAATGAATTAGTGCATTTATCAATGAGAATTCCTTTTTTAGACTTTTTTTGGATTTAAATATCGCTAATTCTTTTTTTAGCTTTCATCCATTTATATGATCCTTTTAAAGGCTCTTAAAGACAATACAGTCAAACTTACGGGTTCCTTTTCTCCCCTTTATAAGAAAAAATCTTCATGCTAAAACTTTTCTATTTTCATGACCTAAGGAAACCTGTATGTGTTTTAGGAAAAAACACATACAGTGAGTTCTGTGTTCAAATGTCCTAGGTTCTTTAGCTTTTATTTGAAATCATTGGAATCAAATGAATGGGAGGGGTCTAAAAAGTTTAGTACTCATACCCAACAGATGTGGATTTTAGTCCCTATTTACTAGCTCTGTGACTCGGAGTAAATCACTCAGCCTCTTTGCTTATCTGCGAAATAAGTATAATAGCAGTAACTATCTCACAGAATTTATTTTTTCCTTCTTAAAGGAAAAATAATCTCCAAATATAAATCCCCATATCTGTACAGTGCCAAGCACAGAGCAAGCATTCACGTATATTAGTTATTAATTATACAAACTTAGGTCTAGAATTTTAAAATCTTGTGTATGAGGAATATCAGCCTCAGGCATCAGCTATGATATGGCTAAAACAATTTTTCAGAAATATTTTCTTAGGAAAGAGTTGATTAGATCTGACACTCTTCTAAAACTATCACGAGTCATGGTTACTCCTATTTTGACTTCCATTTCAAATACCACTTCTTAAGACCTACCATCTCACCCACTTAGATCTAAAATAGAGGTTACTAATAATTCAAAGAGTGCAGAGTCTTTGCATAAACCAGCAAATAAACACAAACAATGATTTAGTAAAATTGCTTTGGGGTTTGAGAGTGGAGCTTAGACATTAGTCAGCTTTGTTGCAAGTCAGTGAGCTAAGTGGTATATAAGGGAGAACCCCAGTCCCGGCATTCACCTTAAGTGGGTGTTCAGTGCAGGCTCTTGCCAGGGCAGGATGTAGCCCCCACGAACATGAAGGTTAATATGGTCAAGAGAGGCTGGCAAGGTCTTCCACTCTCCCCTCGCATTAATATCCACACCCTGTGGGTCGGAAGGAGAGAAAGGATGACGGGGAGGACATACATCTCCCTGGACAATGTGTTTTGCCAGACATCTTGTTCACCCCTTTGAACTTGCCACCTGTCCATCACCCTTTCGTGCACACCTGTTACTACACTTGTGCATTCGCCCAGGTGCTGTGGGAAGTTGTGAACTACCATCTTCAGGTCTTGGCAGGTCACCCTGCCTTTGAGGTTTCTACATGTACACAATACATAAGGCCCTAGCATGGGTCGTAGCCCGCCCTGACTCCACAACTGGTTTCTGGGTCATCAAGCATCCATACGGGAGGTTGCATCACCCTCCCATTCCCTCCTCCTTGCTCCTGGTCCACTCCCCACAATGGCATTTCTAGACCTTCTTTTTCACTAAGGGCCCAGCTGGGTGCTACCCGCCGTCTCTCCTACCCCAACCTACTTCCTTACATCACACCTTTCACTCCTACTTCATAGGAAACAAAGGAGGTGAGCTAACTTCACAAACCCTTACCTCTGATTTCAGAACTCTGCCTTTATGTCTGACATCTTTATGTGCCTCATGTGTGAAAGGAGGAGGCACTCCCTCACCTGAATCTTAGACCTCAAATCCTAAGGAATCACCATTCCCCATATTCTCAACCAGAGCAGGCTTCTCAGTCTCAGCATTATAGACATTCAGGGCCCGAGAATTCTTTGTTGTGAGGGTGTCCTGTGGGGTTTTTTTTTTAATTGAATCATAGCTGTGTACATTAGTTCAATCATGGGGTACAGTGTGTGGGCTTCACATGCAATCTGAGATATTTTTATCAACCTGATTGACATAACATTCATGAGATTTTCTCATTTACTATGTGAAAA